>NW_021027532.1:56568-173043 GCF_004153795.1 Camellia sinensis | reverse complement strand
CTTAGCGAAGTCTGTTACCACCGAGCTGTTGGACATGCCGGTGAGCATCGAGATGTGATTAGGGGCTGGACCACCTGCGGGCGGCGCTCGGCGCATTCTGGATGCGGCGTCTGGCACGCACTTTTGAGCATCTGCGAATGCCATGGAGACTTTGTATCTGGCAAAGCAGTCCATGTTTGGCACTTCTTTTCTAAAAATCTGTTTTCTCAAAACGATTTGCCGGATTTGGACTCTTTGGTTCAGACTAAGAACCGTGACACAAAAGGGAGTCCGAACTGTGGTGGCATAAAGCCCGAGGGCGCGTCCACAGATGTCTAATTTGAATATGTAATTTATTGACAGAGATTTTGAGTTTAATCTGAAATTGAAGGCTTCAATGATTTGAGAAACTAAAATTGATGATGGGAATAAGTGTAATTTGATATTTGGAACCTTTTAGGAGTTTGACTAAAAATCTAATTCAAATTGGTAAAAATTAAATATAATTAATTGGGCCTTAATAGAAGTCAAATTAGACTAATTAAATTGTGTGGGATTTGTGATTAATTATGATTAATTAACTTATGTGATAATCAAGATTAATTGAGGCTAAGTGTTGCTTAATTAAGCTAATCTTAATTATAAGTGGAATTGTAGAATGGCTTAGTATTTGAGGGTGTATGTGGGTGTGGGTGTGGGTGTGGGTGTGGGTGTACTAAGAAATTTGTGTGTGCGCATGCGCATGTGAGTGATGTGTTGGAACATTTGGGGGGAGTGCACGTATGTATATATGTAATGTTCTAAGAGTACATTAAGTTAGGAGGTGGGTTTGCCTTCAATTGTTTTGAACTGGAGATACTTAGAGACAGAAAGATAGAGAATTTGAGAGCTCAAGGGTGTAGAGAGAGAAACCCACATTGCAGTGGAAATTGAAGGGAGAACAAGGGAAATTAGAGGAAAATCAACCAAACTTGCTGAAATTAAAGTTTAAGGTATGAAAATTAATACTCAATTTATGTAGAATTTTCAACTTATACTTGAAATTAATACGAGTTTAAGATTAATTGCATTGAATTTGTAAGAAATTGGGGTTTGAGTGGAAAATTAAGCTACTTGCATGTTTATGGAAGATAATTTGTAGTTTCTGTAAATCAAGTGTAACGCAATGGGTAAAAATATCAGATCATACCTTAAGTGATGGAACCTAAAGCGAAGAATCTTGTGGGTAAATCACGTTCTTCAAAAATGCGAACAACGAACTCCTAGCAGTGGAGTGATACCACAATATGAGTATCACCCACATAAGTCACAGTGCAAAAAACTTGATCGTTGTTTTAATAGAAGAGAGTCAGTATGAGAAAAATCATTCGTTATTTGATTCATACCATATCTCATATAACGTATCAGATATATGGGCTAAGTATATTATCTATCTATAGTAGTTGATATGATAGATATAGATATCATGAGTGGATTATCCAAATAGGTTTTGAATTCAAATTCAAACTTTCATGGATAAAGTTCAAAAGGGTCATGGGTCATGCCACATGTCACATGGCGCCCAATTTCTAACATCTCTCACTTGCACATGAGTTGGCATGACACTGCCACATCTCTATCTCAATCTCCCAAAAAAATGAACAATCTCATACTAGCCAATGCACCGTGCGACTGCTGAGAACACCTACATGTGGGAGCTCTATACTAGAAACTCAAAATGAGCCAGCATAGAGACATCAACCCAAAAAGAATAGAAATAGTGTCTCATATACCCCAGACCCATCTAATTACACTGGTCCAAAAAAGATCTCTAATCCCTCAAAAGAGCATGTTTGACCCTCTCAATTCTTGCAATATATTCGCACTCAATCCGCCTCTCATTCAGAGCGATGTGAGTTGCCGGCAGTGAATATACAATAGTGGTGTAATACTAGATGATCTTCCCTTTGCCCTCATGCAATTTAGTTTAGGATTGACCGCTTTCCCAATTATGTCCCTTAAGGCCGAATCATACATGACCGTAGGCAACATACCAAAGTAGCAGAACATCAACCCCTTACCTTATGACATAGTCAAAAGTCACAAAAGGGTACATAAATGAAAGTCATATCAATAATGACACGAAAGACTCACATGGTGAGGAAATAGGGATCCATTCTCTTACCTCATTACTCAGTCGCCAAGCACATATTGTATGAATACATGTTACAGTGGAGTAACTCTTCCAAAAGAGTGACACCATACTCGATACATCGTATAGATCTTAGTGTAGTCGTTTTCTAGCGCCTAACTCGAATTCTTTATTTGCTCGCCTTCCAGGCGCCAAATGAGATCTGACATCTGGCTAATCATAACTGGCACAAAATGGAAAGTGGGTACTAACATCCATGTTTGGTCCTTAACACGACCTCATCTTGGTTGTGACCAAGGTGACATATATAGTGGATAGTTTAAGCCACTCTTGGCTCTAAATAAAATAAACCACTAGTCACATCCTTGCTTGCTCCCAAGCGCCAAGGGCAATTGCTCATGTGAGTGAGCCAATCTTGCCTGCTGACATCATCATCTGCTAACCATTATGACACAAACCATAATAGTGTCAACATCCCATCATCTCACAACAACTAAGTGATCAATTTTTTTAAAAAAAACACAACCACAGTCTACGCAATTCTAGATTCCAAGCATAAGCCTTATCAGCACCTCTTGCGATAAACATATACAACGGAATCCTCCATGTGCGCCTCACATGAAGTGGTTCAAGATCACTACCTCTTGTGCAATTACCTCTCTAAAGATATTTTGGTGACCAATCTGCGTTCATTCAAGATGTGCCCAACTAGCGCAAAGAATCTTACAAGGAGCAAATTAATATACTACTAGTAAAGCATTCTATGCATAGTCTAATGAGTAAGGTCAATGTCTAAACTGCTCAGTTGACCATTTACCAAAAATAACACTTATCATGCCGAATACGCCCACATAGCGTACTTTAGGCTCCTACCAAAAAAAAAAAAGATCAAGGAATATAGGTCATTTGTTTCTCCCAAAGACAATCCGAGGATTCACTCAATAGCTAAGGCTCTGACTTTTACCGATAGGTAAGTCAATGGGTTTGCAATTTTGCATCTAGAATCATTCTAGGATATTCTTATGTAAGTCATCAAAGACAAACTGGGAATTTTCCCAAAACAATCCCTAAGAATTATACATCCGAGCATATAAATTACATCACCCATGTCCATCATATCTAAAAGAGAGACCTTATTAAATTCCTGGCTCATAATGACTAAGTAAGGAAAAGCTTCTTTTTAGACCATTGATCATGCCTCAATGGTCTTCATCGATCATCGTAGGCCTATCATGGCTTGACAAAATCTAAGAACTACTATTTGGATAACTATTTTAGGCTGTAAAAGATTTATTGAAACTAGTAACCTTTTTGCGCTCTTAACTTTTCACCATAAAAGCAGAAGGTAAATCCCTACGGATCTACTTATCCAATTCTCCAACGAGAAGTTGGGTAACAATGTCCACAAATCAATGTTCCGAACTTATGTCAATCATAGCCTAAGTCAAAATAACCTCACTTCCCAGGAGGAAGTCTTCTCATGGTCTACACTTTTCTCAATGGTGCGACTTTTCGGTATCTAACGAGCCTTATGCCTCAACAATGACTATCCAAAATGCGCATAACTTTAAAACAGTTTCGCGTCATAATGGAAAGTCAACCAAATTATAGAAATGGTTAATCCTCAAAGACTTTGTTTTCAACTGCACAACATTGATCCACTTTCTAAAAACAGGAGACTAGAGCCTTTAGCATTATCCTAGGCTCTTTATCATCTTGCGAAGCAATCATGAATGTTTCCCTCTCAATCACCCAGTGATGACGTGGAAAATTTTCACATTCGCTACTACACAACTAAGAATGTAAAGTATTCTTCTCTAATGGACTAATCCATTAGTATGCACATCGCTCTCACTGTCTCTAGGATATTGGAAATTTCTTTCCATTCTCAACTAGGCTACATAAAGCGCTATACTTAGAATTCTCTATCCTATAGAGTTCCAAAACTCTATTCACGTCACCTTTACTAAGAAAACTTTACGTGACTTAATTACACTACCACAAAGTTGCTTACCTATATGCACATGACCTAGAGGGTTTACATAACAGCATACAATAATGCGCTATGGAACCCTAGGTCTTAACTTTACAACCTTATGAGAAGTAAAATAAAGATAAGCTGCTTAACAGTTACAGATCGCCCATAGATGGTTCTCCGTTAACCCATTACTCAAATGGAGTGTAAGATCTGATATAGAGGGCACTTAATTAGAGATATAGGCAACAAACTAGTGCAATTCCCAATTGGGTAACATTTTGCGCCATCATCCACCTAACATTAACAATACTTAATTCCTTATCTCTACTACACCATTGTGTTGTTGAGTACTAGGAATAATCAATTTTCTAAGCATCCATTTCTCTTCACAGAGTTTTCTAAAATAACTCAAATAGATACTCGCCACCTTGGTCAAAACTAAAAGCACGAAAACTGTTATCTAATTGATCTCGACCTCATATGTGCAATGTGAAAAATCATTTCAAAACTTTTTGACTTATGAGAAATCAAATAGTCTTGACTAAGATGCGTATCGTAATCTATAAATGTGTCGAGATTTGGGGCTAGCTGTCATACCCTTACACATATCCAGTCACAAATATCATAGTGGACCAAATGCGCCAATACAAATAACCTTCAACGGTTTTCCTACTTACTTGTGCGCAACCATTGCGAACAAAGTTACACATTCACATGAGAGTAGGATGTCACAAGCGAGTGGGCCCAAGAAGGCCTACTCAAACCATCCTGTCATCATCTCATTAATGTGATTAAGTATAATAAGCCACCGGTTCATTACCAATGTCATAAACTAATTCTAATCATCCTAATGTGTGAGTTCTCGAAGACAAGTTGTAAAGGTTTAGGCCCAACTAGGTAATGACTCACAACTAATTCATATTCACTAGATCATAAAAGGATATCATGGAGATATCAAGTGCGCCTAAGTCGCAAATTTAACTAGTAAGTGCTAATCCCCTGCACCTTCAAGTCAATTTTATTCTCCATACACTTTAATGCATCTAGTTGAAAGATGACGATACTCCTCTTGCCATTTCTATTTCTTGCTTCATAGTTACTTGCAATTAATTCTACTATCCACAATAAGGAGAGAATAAGCTATTAACTATGATAGCTCCTGAAGTAACTTAAGCACAAATTAGGCTAAAGAGTCTAATTCAACACAATGCTTTCACAAGCGATGCGTCAAATTCTTAGAGTCATAACGACCTTGTCGGCCTTGACCTTTTCATTACTATGTTGCAACGTTTGCGTTTAGTGGTAAATGTCATTCAAAAGCTTTAGCCTAGGTAACAAATCATACAAAGAAGCACCTCTTCATATCTCACACTCAAGTGTAGAAATAGTAAGTATTCAAACTTAGACAAGTTGGCAATGCTAATAGATTTTGCAGCCACTATGCGCTAATCTTTTCACTTAGTGTTAATAGATATTGCAGCTTCTAAGCGTTAGTCTTTTAACTTCACATGATATTTCAACACACACTATTATAGTGTATGAAATTTTGCTCCATCCACTCCCAATAATTGGGTAGAAAGCAAAACACTATTCATACTAGCTACTCATCTTACATTTATTGACTAATTTATTTAAGTTCGCATTTCTTGGATGACGTGACTCTTGAATGTTACTTCAACCAATGATGTAACATTATTTATAAGTCAAATTACAAAGTCAATCCGTGTAGCTCAATAGTCAAGATCATACACAGATCTATTGAGGGCTTACTAATTTCATAACCCCAAAACTCGCCAATCAAAGCTACGTAGCGTACTGCTAACCATAGTGCACACATCAGTTTTTATTGTGCCAAACAAGGCAACAAAACCACGGCGACTTTGAGTCATGTTTCCTTACTTTGACTCAATTAAGGTCTGACCTAAAGTCTCAAAGACTTTTGCTCATCTAAAGAATAGGATTACATTGTTCACATTTGAATATCTCTACTAAGTCTAGGTCAACCAAATTAACTTCCATAAGCTAAGTCAATTTAGAGAGAAATTCACATTGGGATTAATTTGATTAGCATAATATAATTTTGCTGCAAAAATCTAAATCAAATAGTGACAATATTACACAAGTCGCAAGATCGAAAATCCGCTATGCTTGTAATCATCTCTTGCTCCACATGTGACAATTATTCAAAATTTAATTTAATTTATGCGCAAAAATTAGTTTTCGAGAGTACATCTACAAAGATTTCTGTCAACTGAACAACCTCCCACTGACTATGGCATGTCTAAAAGCATGATAAAATATTCTAATTCCATACAATAGCATCATAATGTAGATTCATAATTAACTCATGCTATGTTACAATTAATAATGGAATTTAAACAAATAAAAAATTAATCATGCTATTTGAATCCCAACATATTAGAAATTTTAGACAAAAAAAAACAATATGTTGTATTTAATATTCAAATTATGCCATAACAGAAAGTATATCACTTCTGAAATTTTCTGAAATTTTCTGGTATTTTCTGGAATTTTAAATAATTAATAAACCCACATGAAATCATAAATAAATATTCCAGAATCTAGGAAAATGCAACAATCATACCAGTAAATAGTAAACCATTACAATGGTCTATAGTAAAAATTTCAGCCCCAAAAACTTAATCATGCAACACCAGACGCATTTTAAAGCAGAAATAATGAATTATTATTTTAGGAAAAATATTTTTTTTTCATAAAATTTTGAAAATTTTATAAAAGATAGAAAATTTAATTCTGAGTCTAATAGTACCAACCACGATTAAAACAAAGCTACAACGAATTATTTATGACTATTTAACGCAATTCTAGATTTAAAAAAAAAAAAAAACAGACCCTTACACCCAGCCGCCAAACCAGCGAAGCTGACGCGAAAAACGGTGCGGCATAGCTTGGCGTACGGCTCAGCGCACGGCTCGAGCCTGGCAGCCCACGTGGCGCGGCTTGAAGCGGCGCGGCTTAACGCGCGCGTGGAAAGGTGGGCGTGGACGACGCAGACAGTGTGCGCGTGGCAACGCGTGGGAAGCGCGCCTGGCACGTAGCAGCCACTGACGGCGCCATCTGGCGCATGAGGATCATGCACCGCCTTCCGAGATGTTTTCTGGTCCAATTTTGGTACTTTCGGACTCCATTTTCCAAAATAAAAACATTTGTGGTCTCAAAAATGACATTTAATAAGCATAAAAGATGAAGTGTATTACATTCTCTCTCTAATGAGAGTGGAAGTGCAGAAATTCTGCACTTCATCTTCCTCCTTAAGCCATCAAAAAAACAAAACGAATCTAAATTAGAGTTTGATGTATTTTATTAACCGCAAATCCAAATCTAACAAATAATATATGGTTTCGAAAGTCTCGAAACAAGGATTCTAAATATGTAAAATTTGCAGACTGAAATTAAAACATGTAAAACCATCATGCATGTAAAGTTTTAAAAATATAAAATGGGTCTCCATTTTTTTTGAAATCTAACCGTTGGATTTTCATGAAACTTTGCAGATATGTCCTACATTAAATATACTACAATATATATAAATTTCAGGTCGTTCAGAGATAGTTCAAAAAATTATTAATTTCCATGCATATATCGTGTATATATTTATATAAAATTATACACCTATTTTAATGCGTAAAAATAAGTACGAAAATACCCATTAAGGTTCTGATACCAATGTAAATCAAGTATAACGCAGAGGGTAAAAATATCAGATCATACCTTAAGTGATAGAACCTGAAGCGAAGAGTCTTGTGGATAAATCACGTGCTTCAAAAATACGAATAACGAACTCCCAGCAGTGGAGTGATATCACAATATGAGTATCACCCACACAAGTCACAGTGCAAAAAACTTGATCGTTGTTTTAATGAGAGAGAGTCAGTATGGGAAAAATCATTCGTTATTTGATTCATACCATATCCCATATAACGTATCAGATATATAGGCTAAGTATATTATCTATCCATATCAGTTGATATGATAGATATAGATATCATGAGTGCATTATCCAAATAGGTTTTGAATTCAAATTCAAACTTTCATGGATAAGGTTCAAAAAGGGTCATGGGTCATGCCACATGTCACATGGCACCCAATTTCTAACAGTTTCATCAATTTTTGGTTTGATTTTAAAAGTTATAGTTAAATCAAGTTTCATAAATTACATGCATTATGAATTTTTAGGAATTGAGCCATGCAATTTTATTATACATTTGATTTTGAAGAAAAGTTTTGGAAACCATGAGTTCATGAAGATATGAGTTTTGACTTTGAAATTAAGCAAGGTTTTGATTTTATTATGAAAATTAGGAATTGGTTTGATTTTGATTTTTAATCCATGCATGTAATTTAATTGAAAAGTTTTATTCAATTTAAAAATATTTTGGAACATCTATGATCATAAATTAATTTTTTAGTTAAAAATTGAGTTAAGTTCAAATTCTAAGAGATTGATTCTGTAATTCATCATTTAAGTTTGATTTTTGTTATTTATCATGAAATTGGATTCCATCTTTACATGCATCATAGGTTTTCAAAGGTTTTGAAGATTTAATTCATGTTTTAAAGGAAGAAGAATAAAGTTTTGAAAAATTTTAAGTTTATGAACATTTTACGTTTAATTTTGAAATTAAAGGAGTTTTAATGTAAATGGTTTGAATTGATCATGTTTTCTTGATTATTAAAAGAAATTATGTGTTTTTTTAGTAAAGCCATGCAAGACCACAAGTTTTAAAAATACGTTTGGAAACTATTTTTGCTTACTTTTGGAACCTAGAAAAATTGCAGATCACTTGAGCGGTCAAGTTACTGCTTGAGCGAACTTTAAGGCCATCCTGTATTTTGTAGACAATATAGTCCGCTTGAGCAACCAAGTGGTGGCTCGAGTGGTCAAACTATTTTCAGTATATTCTGAAAAATCACACTTTGTTCATATTTTCATTTTCATCAGTTTCTAAGCATTCTTAGGCATAAATTATGACTCATTGACGATTAATAAGTTAAGAACCAATATAAGTTAATTGATTATGAAGCAAAATAAGAAATCAATTTATTGCAAAAAGAAAGAATAAGTAAGAATAAGTGAAATAAGAATTCGGTTTATTTGGGAAGAAAAGAATAAGAGAAGTTATATGTGATCAAGAAAGTAATATTGTGTTTCGATATGATCGTTTGTGTGCTCTGTGTAGGTTGGGCGTCCGAGGAGTTATATTCAAGTCAAGCCGACTGTGAATAATATCTTTGTAAAGTTATGTTTGAAAGTATATTTTGAAAATGCTTTGAGATTAATGTTTTTATGAATTTTATTTTGTACGAATGAATGAATGTCTCTTTTGATAAATGTATTTGTGGCATCCTTTAGTAGCCAATCCTAGCCATTAAGGGACGCATAACCGCCATGGCCTTTGATTACAAAGATCTCTGATAATATTGACCTATGATGGTCCTTTGTTTTGTTGAACCTTGTTGGTCCTTCGCTATTGACCTATGACGGTCCTTCATTATTGACCTATGACGGTCCTTTTTTTTGCTTTATTGGATGTTACCACGTATCATGTTTCGATAATGGAAATTGTTTGTATTAAATGCTTTGTTTCAAGAATATAAGGATTATTTTATTTCGACAAGTACTTCATTCTGTGAATTCGATAAATGATATATTTTGCTATATGAGTGAACTTCATTAATTAACCACTTCACTTTGATGTTACTCATTGGGCTCGCTATTAGAGTTTGCCTTAGAGTCCGCCCCTTTGTCAAGCCACCCAAGCAGTGCCTCCGTGTTGAGGCTTTAGTTTTATCTTTTTAAGCTTGCTAAGCTTTGTATTTTGTTAAAAGTCTTATGTATATATTTATGTGAGATGTATAAGATATGTCTTCAGTATGTGAAGGTGTATTATAAATGTTTTAAATCTTTTCAATTTATCATGTATGCACAACTCAACGGACAATGGTATTTTGTTTTGCTTCTGCTTCAGGCCTCAATATTAATTAAATATTTTTTGAAATTTTTCCTTTGAGGCCTGATTACAGGCCGGTCATGGCCTAAGCCTTTAAGGACGGGTTTGGGTGGTGACAGAGTGGTATCAGAGCACAAGTTAATATCTCACATACGTGTCCATTGAGCATTAAAATGTTTAGAACGGATTTAAGTTGTATGCGTCTAGCATATAAGTAATAAGTTGTGCATTCAAGAATATGTATATGCGTTCGTGTAATAAGTTTTAAGTATTGCAACTAAGAATCAAGAGCTATTATGAAATTTTGATAATTATAAGGAAACCGAAATGTGTTTGTTTAACAAGTTCAACCCTGAAGTTAAGAGTTATTGTGAAATTTTTAATGTTATAAGGAAATTAGAATTTTTTACTAGAATATTGGTGAACACAAGTATATTGATTTGTGAGAACATAGTATTATAAGGAATTAAAATCTTTGATGGAAGTCATGAAAACTATATGAGTTATATGTCAAATTAGACTATGAGAATATTTGGAAGTCGAGGTATTTGATGATCAATGAAGTATGTGAAGGTGTATTATAAATGTTTTAAAAATTTTAGTTTATCATGTACGCACAGCTCAATGGACAATAGTATTTTGTTTTGCTTCCACTTCAGGCCCCGATATTAATTAAATATTTTCAAAATTTTGTCTTTGAGGCCTAATTACAAGCCGGTCATGGCCTAAACCTTTAGGGGCTGATTTGGGTGGTAACACTCAAACTTTTGCATTTACTGCATATCTCAAAATAATAGCTTCAAATCTCTACCAGTATGTGTTTGTTTAGGCATGAACCGAAAACATAGAATGCATTATGTTTTACAATGTATCATGCTCAAGTAAGGAAAACTCCTTTCAGATTATCTCCATTAAAAGTTTAGGAAAAAGATCAAAACAAGTGGACACGAAAACACATGATAAAGAATAATTAGAAACATAATCAAACGTTTTATATGGAGAAAGATTACAGAGAAGAGGAATAGACACATTATTAAGAAGATAAGTTGCTGTGAAAATAACTTTGCCCCAAAAAACAACATGAACAAAAGATATAAGAAGAAAAGATCTAGCAGTGTCAAAGAGTTGTTGATTTTTCCTTTTTGCTCTACCATTTTGTACTAGATTATCTAAGCAAGAAGATTGATAGATTGTATTGGATGCATCTAAGAAATCAGTAAACTTTATAAGAAAATATTCACCATCTAAGTCAAATGAAAATTTTTTATGGTTATAGAGTTAGTTTGAACCACGCAAGTGCAATAAATACAAAAGAAATTAGGTTTATGGGACATAAGATATACCTAACAAAAATGACTAAAGTCATCAATAAATAAAAATATTACACAGAACCATCTTTAGTAATAACAGGTGAAGAACCCCACACATTAGATGAATAATAGAAAGGAAGAAGTGAAAATAGAAATGCTTTTATTAGAAGGTAAGATAAACAATTTTGCAAAATTCTAACCACGACACTCAGAAAATGTCTCTAAGTGACATTTTACCCAAGACACCAGACTGAACTAAGCATTTTAACTGCTTACTGGACACACCTAACCTAAAATGCCAAAGAAAAAACTTACTAGAATTTTGATTTAAACAAAATGAAAACATGCTACTGATAGAGACTTCACAGCAATATATATGCACTCCATCCCATATAAATCACTAATACTATATCCAATCTTAATTAGCTTCTTAGACATCCAATCGTGAACAGCACAACTAGCAAAAGAAAAAAGAATGTAAAAAACAGAATTAGATAATTGACTAATAGATAATAAACTGATAGACAATTGAGAAACATAAAAAAAAACATTTGGAATTGACAAAGTAAAAGAAAAGGAAACAAGAATAATACCAATAAAGACAACATTCATAAGGGTATATTGCTTATACAAATAGTAGTAGGAGAAGAATAAGAACAACAATGATGAAGAAGGGATTTAGTGTCATATAACGGAAAAAAAAAAAAAAAAACTAGAATCAAATATCCAAGTATTAGGAGAGATACTTGTAGCATGAGAACCATGCAAACCTGAATGTACAATAGGCATAATAGAAGCATAAAATAAAGGTATTAAGGAGGATGCAAGCATAGAATGCAACTGTGGAAGCATTTGCGGCTAGAGTTGCTTGAGGACGAGAAAAACCAGAAGAGTAAGAAGAAATGAAATGAACAATGAGGTAGACTAAAAGGAGCCACGACTCTTCTAATTGGTGAGGTGAAGGCATGTAAACTTCCAATGCCTTTTTTTTTTTACGACAATAACTACAATGATCTTTAGCAACATAAGCTTATACTTCCTTGTTACTTAATTTAGAGAGGTAGATGTAATAGGTCATAATGGAGGTTAATGAAAGGGGGTAGCAAACACTGACTAAGGTGAAGTGGTACTCTGAGCAACCTTTAATCGTGAATATTCAACTATCAATTCTCGAACATTCCCTTTAACTAAAGGCAAATGTAAATGACGGAGAATAGCCACATAAAGTGGCTCAAATTGATCTCTGAGGGTTATACAAGATTGTACTAATCTGTATTGTATATAGCTATCTAGTAACTGCATATCAGGGAGTTCCATAAGTGCTAACTGATCCCATTAAGATGTCTTCTCGTTATAGAATTTTTGAATTGATTTGTCTTTCTGTGTAGCACTTTGAATGGATATCTTTAACTCATATTATTCGATAAAATTAGACTTAAGATGTATACCTCTCAAATCATTCCACATTTTTCTTGTTTGTGTCATATTTTGAGAAGTTCATACCTTTACTTGAGTCCATGAAGTTGTGTAGCTAGGTAAGCGTATATATACATATTATTATACAATAATATGTATATTTACAGTAATCACCTGTGCATTGTAACGCCCCCAAAAGAATTACAATAAACCAACTCCAAACACTAGTACAATGTGATATAAATACCATCAGAAGCTTTCATTAATCATAGTTGATATACAAAAGGTGACACATACGATATACATTCATAAATCGTTTATTCTGAATCTACAGCATGTGTTACAAGATATAACGCCCCAAAATAAATATGACAAACCCATCTCATTTGCGGAAAGAGAATTGAAACAACATACTTTCATTCATCAGAGTTAATTTACAAAATGAAGCACATACATTACATACTCATAAGCTCTATCCTGAATCTATAGCATGTGGAACCAAACTAAATGATCAACGAAATAAATGCCTTACAGGCTTACAACTTTCCAAGACGATGCTTAGTTACAACAAAACAAGTCAGAAGCTCAATACAAATAAAGACCTAGGTTTGTACAAAAATAAATACAAAATAAACAAAAGTGA
This sequence comes from Camellia sinensis, assembly GCF_004153795.1. Classification (NCBI taxonomy): domain Eukaryota; kingdom Viridiplantae; phylum Streptophyta; class Magnoliopsida; order Ericales; family Theaceae; genus Camellia; species Camellia sinensis. The sequence goes on along the minus strand of NW_021027532.1, from coordinate 159,593 downwards.
GCTCTCAGCTTCACAATCCTTCCAAGCTAGGTCCTTGGCGGAGGCATGTCACCAGCACCTGAAAATGGTTTTCTAAGTAGGATGAACCAAAGCCCAGTAGAGACAATCTAACACAATATATGAATCTTAATAAAGATATATATATGAAGTGTATATACAATGCCTATAACAAAATCATTTACAACTCTTTCATAAAACCATACCATGCCAAGTTTATAACACTATCCAAGTTATCTTAACCCCTTTTATAACTCAATTCATTCGATCCCAATCCATGAGTTATCTCCATTTGTTACAGTCAACCAAACTAAGAACACACTTTAAAGATGTTCAAATCAATATAGTCATGACACCAACACTTCCATTTGCCATTTTACGAAAATTTTGTCCGCGGGAATCGGCACCTATGTATACATAATGTTTTCGGGACTTTCACCCTGGATGCACCAGCCAACTTAATTAAATGGAGTTCATTCCCTTTCTCCTCCCAAACATGGTGTACATCCCCTTTCTTCTTCCAAATATCATACATATGCAATGTATAAAACACAATTATATTCAATGACAATCAATAAGAGATTAGTTTCAATTTGCCTAATTCTTATGCAATTACTACAACAATCATGGCTATCCTCCACCGATAGCCTAAAACAGATATTTCTAAACAAATATACAATCTTTACAACAGATAAGTTATCCAAATTTCCATAGGTACGAGATAATACATATCTAATTCCACCATTTACATAAACATCCATCCAATTTCATATTTCCATTACCAATTTCATTATTTATACAAAATAATCCTTTAAGAATTTTAGGACAAACCCCATTTTCGTCCAAAACTCAACCCATGTGCCAAAATCAATAATCTTAACACCACACAAACTCATATCTACACTCATAATCATTCTCAACACATACACTTGAAAAACCCTCTTTTGATTTTAAACTAAAACCCTAAATTTGTTCAAAATCACCTCAAGTTCCAATGTTTCTTACACATCAATGAATAACCAAGTTAAATACCATATGAGAGTGTAGAAAAATCCCTACCTCTAAGTGAGAAGACGAGCAAAGCAAAGGGGAGACTTCAAAGACACTGAAACTCACTTTTGTTCAGATGAAAAGAGAGCTCACGAGGTGCTCTACCTTTTTAACGAAGGCACCAAGGTGGAGAGATCACTAGATCTAGGTGAAAAAGTAGAAAAAAGGTAAGTTTTAGAGAGAGATAACCTCAACTTTAGGGTTTTGAGAGAAATGGATCTAAAAAAGTGTGTAAAAAGTCATTTTCACGAAATGGTATACGCACAGTCCACTCGAGCGTAAGAAGTGACGCTCGAGCGTCAGACACAATAAGTTGTCCCGCTTGAGCACGGAATACACACATCCAGTAGTTTTGCAGACAGAAGAACATCGCTCGAGCACAAGAATGGCTGCTTGAGCGCACACCCACTCGAGCATAGGAAACGCCACTCGAGTGTACAATCCACTCTCCGAGTAGTTTTGCGGACCTGCAAAAGTACTAAGAATTTGCAAAGCCCGCTCGAGAACAAGAAGTGTCACTCGAGTGGAACAGCAAATTCTAGACAACAAGAGTTGGGAAACCAAACAATCAACATGTCGCAAACACAACCACCACAATCTAATAGCCAAGTTTAAGGGAAAAGAAGATAAACAAAACATATTCAATAGTACGAAAACAAGAAACCCGAGTCCAAAACACAACAAGGGTCAGGTCAAAACCGAAATCTCTATAACCTCCCCCCCTTAAAGAATTCCATTCCTAAAATTTCAAATCAGGTTTTACAATTATGTTTAAACTAAACACAATAACGATGGATAGTCAATTCCGATACCATGACCCATTCTCCGGTCATCCATTTTCATCAATTTGATACACAAGTTCCAATATTGAAAGTAGAATCCACATTTCCCAAAACATTTATAATGTTTATATTAAATTCATGTTTCCAAAACATACACAACATATACATTGTTCTCATGTATCCAAAACACATAAAATGTTTTCATATTTCACTAACATAACAAAATTCCATTACATGCTCAAACATCAACAAATAAGTCCGGATATTTCTCACAGACTTCCAACTCGCGTTCCCAAATTGCTTCCACAACCCGTGATGTTTCCATAATACCTTAACTAAGGGAATTGTTTTGCCCTGCAAGACTTGGTCCCAAGTATCCAAGACTCTCATTGGTTTCTCCTCATACAAGGCCTCCTCATCTACCTCTAAGTTAGTCCAATCCAATACGTGCGATGGATCCAACTCATATTTCCGAAGCATGATAATGTGAAACACATCATGAACCCTGGAAAACTGTGGTGACAAGGCCAAACGATAAGCTACCTCTCCGATCCGCTCTAGGATCTCAAAAGGCCCAATAAATCGAGGAGACAACTTCCCCTCTTTCCAAATCTCAACAAACCCCTCCAAGGTGATATCTTCAAAAAGACATGATCTCCCACCTCAAAAGACAAGGGTCTCTTTCTATGGTCGACATAACTCTTCTGGCGACTCTGGGCTGTAGCTAACCTCTTACGGATAAGTGCAACCTTCTCCATAGTTTCTCGGACTAACTTCGAGCCTAACATTGGTGCATCACCCACCTTGGTCCAACACACAGGAGATCTATACGGTCGGCCATATAAGGCCTCAAAGGGTGCCATACCAATGCTCGATTGGAAGCTATTATTATAGGCAAACTCCACTAAGGGAAAATTCCACTCCCACGAACCCTTAAAGTCAAGAACATTACTCCGAAGCATATCCTCTAAAATCTGAATGGTACGCTCTGACTACCCATCAGTCTGAGGATGATATGCTGTGCTAAAAGTCAATTTCGTGCCCAAGGCACCCTGTAGGCTCTGCCACAGCCAGGCCGTAAAATGCGGATTTCTATCCGAAACAATCATTACTAGGACCCCGTGCAACCTCACTATGTCCCTAATGTAAAGGTTGGCAAGATAATCAACCAAGTCACTTATGCGCATAGGTATAAATTGTGCCGACTTAGTCAACCAGTCAACTATCACCCAAATGGCATCACTACCCCGTTGAGTCCTCAGAAGGTTCACAACAAAATCTATCATGACATGCTCCCACTTCCACTTGGCTATAGGCAAGGGTTGCAACAAACCCGCTGGCCTCTATTGTTTGGCCTTCACTTGTGGCCTTCATACCCCTCTACCAAAACTGGCGACTAAAATCGTGATACATTTTTGTGCCTCCCGGATGCACCGCAAGGCATGAATGGTGAAACTCTCAGAGTACTTCCTCTCAGCAAGACTCTGGCACGAACAAACGGTCACGGTATCTCACACTCAGGTCGGGATACACATTCAAGCCTCTTTCTACCTTCCCATTGGAGATCTTCTCCGGGAGGGATTTTGCCTCAAGGTCACCCTTCTGTGCTTCTAACACTCAGTTTACTAGTGTAGGTTGTGCAACTACCAAAAACAAAGCATCAGACTCAATAGACTCACCAAGATACAAGTCAAACTCCCTAATAGCACTCAACATCTCCTATTCCCAGATGGCAATACAAGCTACACTGCTAATTGATTTCCTACTCAAGGCATCAGCCATAATATTTGCCTTTCTCGGGTGATAATATATGTAACGCCCTCAAAATAAACCCATAATATCATACATTCACGATAAAGAAAAGAGGTTTCATATTATAATCATCAGAGTATTCTTACAAAAGGTATTACATGTTGACAACAAAAGTAAATGCCCTAAAGGCTTACAACTTTCCAAGTCAACACTTGGTTACAAAAAGAGAGTACTAACTCTACACAAATAAGCCATTGGCTTGATATACATGTAATACAACAAAAACATCAAAAAGAGTCCAACCACCTCAAGCCTCCCAAGCTACGTCCTTGGAGGTGGCATAACACCTGCACCTAAAAATGATGTCCCATATAGGGTGAGCCAACGCCTAGTAGAGATATGCTAAACATAATATGAGTAATAACTAAAACATGAACATTTGATAAATGTTTAACTCACATAAATCAATTCATAATTCCTTTCAATTACATGACCAATATATCCATGTTTCATTTCATTACTCATTACTTATCCAGTTCTCAATTTATGAAAACGGCTCAGAACCTGGCCAATAATTTAATGAGACTATAGCTCATATCAACAATACTTCCATAATTCACAATAGATACACATACTTGTTGTATCAATAACACATTCAAACACTTCCATACTTCACAATAGATACACATATTCGCTATATCAACACTTCAATAGATACACATATTTGTTGTATCAATGGAGTCCATCCCCTATCTCCTCCCAAACAATATTCGGTTTAGGAGTCCATCCCTTATCTTCCCCTAAACCGTGGAGTACATCCCATATCTCCTCCCACACAACACAATGTATATAAGCATAAATCATACACATAGCCAATCAACACATAAATTCAATGTATTGTTCCAACTGTCATATTCAATGACATATTCAATTGATTAGTTCTAGTTCGCCTAATCATCATGCATTATCTACAACAATCAAGACTATCCTCCATCGATAGCCCAAAGCAATTATTTCTAAACAGATAATAATTACATCCAACAGATAAATTATCAACAATTTCCAAGGTGAGTAATTAATAATTCCAACTCCACCATTCTATCTCATAATGAGTCAATTACATTATTTCCAATTCAATTTCATATTCCGATAATAAATATCATTAATTACACTAATGACCCAAATATACCCAAACATGGCATTTTCTCCATTTTTCTCAATATTGACCCAAAGGTCCAAATATTATCAACAACATCAATAACCTCCCTTTTAGACCCAAAACATATATGTTTGAATCAAAAAAACAAAAATCCCTCTTTCCAATATAACACATCTCAGACCCTAACTTCCCAAAACCAAATCATTTATATAAAAAGCTCCACATTTAGGTTAAAGCCCACAAAGATGAGTAGGAATCCCTACCTCAAGAGATGAGACTCAAAGGAGATGATGAAGAAATCTTGGAATGCTCCAAAACCCCAGATTTTCGGATTGATAGGAACCCCAAGCCAAGCTCTACACTCTTTGCAAAGACACTAAGGGAGTAGATCACTCAAGCTAGATCAATCCCTAGAGAGAAGGTATATTCTAGAGAGAGGAGCTCTCAAAAGAGGGTTTAGAAAAGTAAGAGAGAGAAAGGAAATGTAAAAAGTGATTCAAAATCACCCAGCTGCCAACTGATATACGACTATCCCGCTCGAGCAGAGAATAGGACGCTCGAGCGTCAAACACAAGAAATTGGACCCGCTCAAGCGCAAAAAGACATGCTCGAGCGCCAAGACACAAAAACAAAATACACCCGCTCGAGCGCAAAAAAGAACCCGCTCGAGCGTAGATTACACTCGTCTAGTACTTTTACAGACAATGAACACCCGCTCGAGTGCTAAGAGGTCCGCTCGAGCGTAAGAAAATTCGCTCGAGCGTAAAAAACGCACCTGCAGTAGTTTTGCAGAGGTACAAAATGCTGAAAATGGGTAAACTCCACTCGAGCACAAAGGGACTCGCTCGAGCGGACCACCAAAAATCTAGGCAACAAGGAATGGGACTAAAGCTCAACCAACCTGTTCGAAACACGCCCAGGACATCCTAAAACTCAAATATATGGAATTAAAGGATAACAGCACAACATATACAACAACCAACTCCACGGAACCTAAGTCCGAATACAACAATCAAAGAAAGAAGAACCAGGATCGTTATAACCTCCCTCAAGGAATTTCGTCCTCGAAATTAAATACAAGTTTTCCAAAAACATGATTTCTCAATTACCAACATTATTACAATGCAAAATTTAACAACTTGACCCATTACCGGTCATTCCATCTCTATTCAAGAGGTAAACTTCCATATAGTTTACTTACCCAAAAAAAAAAACTTCCATATAGTCTCCAACATGCATTACCAACATGTATCTCAAAACATATTCAATGCCAACAATACATTTGCATTTCTAAAACATCATTAACATATACAATGTCAAAATTAACTTCCATTTTAAGGCAAGTTCCAAAATATATTTCCATAAACCAAAACATCTACAATGTTATACAACTTAAGACATATTCCATGCTCTTAAAGTTTATCAATATTACAAAATCCCCATTACATAGTTAAATATTAACAAACAAGTCCGGATACTTTTCACAGACATCCAACTCACGTTCCTAAGTGGCTTCTTCCACCCCGTGATGTTTCCACAAAACTTTCACCAAGGGAATGGTCTTGCCTCGCAAGACTTGATCCCGCCTATCCAAGACCCGAACCGGTCTCTCCTCATACGAGATATCCTCGCCAACCTCTAAGTCGGTCCAATCCAACACATGGGACGGATCCGGCTCGTAATTTCGAAGCATACTAACATGAAACACGTCATGTACTCCGAACAACTGCAGCGGCAAAGCCAAGCGATAGGCAACCTCGCCAATCTTCTCAAGGATCTCAAAAAGGCCAACAAACCGAGGGGACAACTTCCCACTCTTACCAAACCTCATCAAACCCCGCCTAGGCGATATTTTCAAAAAAACATGATCACCCGCCTCAAATGCCAAAGTCTTCCTCCTTTGGTCGGCATAACTCTTTTGGCGACTCTGGGCTGTAACAAGCCTCCTACGGATATGCTCAACTTTCTCCGTCGTTTCCCTCACCAACTCCGAGGCCAACAAAAGTGCATCACCCACCTCGGCCCAACAAACTGGAGACCTACACGGTCGGCCATAAAAGGCCTCAAACGGTGCCATACCGATACTCGACTGAAAACTGTTGTTATAGGCAAACTCCACCAAGGGCAAGTGCCTCTTCCACGACCCACTAAAGTCAAGGACACAATCTCGAAACATATCCTCAAGGATCTGAATAGTACCCTCGGACTGGCCGTCAGTCTGAGGATGATAAGCCGTGCTAAAGGTCAACTTGGTGCCCAAGGCACTCTGCAAACTCTGCCACAACCTAGCAATAAAACGTGGATCTCTATCTGAGACAATCAACACTGGGACCCCGTGCAACCTCACTATGTCCCGAATATACAAGTTGGGAGGGATTTTGCCTCAAGGTCACCCTTCTGCGCTTCTAACACTCAGTTTACTAGTGTAGGTTGTTCAACTACCAAAAACAAAGCATCAGACTCAATAGACTCACCAAGATACAAGTCAAACTCCCTAATAGCACTCAACATCTCCTATTTCCGGATGGCAATACAAGCTACACTGCTAATTGATTTCCTACTCAAGGCATCAGCCATAACATTTGCCTTTCTCGGGTGATAATATAACTCAAATTCATAATCATCTATAAACTCCATCCACATCATCTGTCTCAGATTCAAGTCTTTTCGTGTAAACAGATATTTCAAACTCTTGTGATCAGAAAATATCTCAAACTTCTCACCATACAGGTAATGTCTCCAAATCTTTAAGGCGAAGATCACCACCGCTAACTCTAAGTTGTGAGTAGGGTAGTTCGTTTCGTGTGTTTTTAACTGCCGCGAGCCATAGGCTACTACATTTCCCTCTTGCATCAAAACACAACCCAAACCTTCCCGTGAGGCATCACAATACACCGAATAGCCCAGACCCCTCTCCAAAATAATCAAAATTGAAGCAGTGGTAAGTCTAACCTTAAGCTCTTGGAAAGACTTCTCACAAGTCTCATTCCACGTAAACTTAACTCCCTTCCTTGTTAATCTAGTTAACGGTAAGGCTAATCTAGAGAAATCCTTCACAAATCGACGGTAATACCCAGCCAAACCCAAGAAACTATGAAAAAATGTGTAAAAAGTCATTTTCATGAACTGATATACATACGGTCCGCTCGAGCGCAAGAAGTGAAGCTCGAGCATCGGACACAATAAGTTGTTCTGCTCAAGCGTAAGAAATGTTCACTCGAGCGCAGAATACACACATCCAGTAGTTTTACAGACAGAAAAATATCGCTCGAGTGCAAGAATGGCTGCTTGTGCGCACACCCGCTCGAGCGTAGGAAACACTGCTCGAGCGTAGAATCCACTCTCCTAGTAATTTTGCAGACTTGCAAAAGTACTGAGAGTTTGTAAAGTTCCCTAGAGCAGAAAAAGTGCCGCTCGAGCGGAAGAGCAAAATTATGGGCAACAAGAGTTGGGAAACCGAACAACCAACCTGTCCCAAACACAACCACCACAATCTAATATCCAAGTTTAAGGAAAAAGAAGATAAACAAAACATATTCAACAATGCGAAAACAAGAAGCCTAAGTCCAAAACACAACAAGGGTCGGGTCAAAACCGAAATCGCTATACAAGAGGTAACAAGAAATGAAAACTAAACAGCTAATCATACATCTTTCCAAGACTGTGCTTGGTTACAAAAAATGAGTCATAAGCTCAAAATAAATAAAGCCATCGGCTTGTGAAAAGTAAATACAAAATAAACAAAAGTGAGCCTTCAGCTTCACAATCCTCCCAAGCTAAGTCTTTGGTGAAGGCATATCACCAGCACCTGAAAATATTTTTCCCAAGTAGGGTGAGCCAAAACCCAGTAGAAACAATCTAACACAATATATGAATCTTAACAAAGATATAAGTTTAATGTGCATATACAATGCCCGTAATAAAATCATTCATATACGACAAGATCATAATATGCCAAGTTTTATATCTTAATACATTTTATCTCAATTTATTTCAAGTCAATTCATTTCATCTCAACTAGTGAGTCAAATTCATTGTTATTCAGGCAACCCAATTGAGGCTACAACTCAGTGGTTCTCTAATCAATACAACCATTACACAAACACTTCAATTTGCCATTTTACGAAAATTTCATCCGCAGGAATCGGCACCCATGTAAACGTGTGATTTTCAAGACTTTCCCCCTGGACACACAAGCCAACTTATTCAATGGAGTCTATCCTCTTTCTTCTCCCAAACCTAGAATACACCCTCTTTCTCCTCTCAAATATCATACATATGCAATGTATTTAAAACACGGTCATGTTCAATAACAACAGTTAAGAGATTAGTTTTAATTCACCTAATCCTCATGCAATTTCTACAACAATCATAGCTATCCTCCACCGATAGCCCAAAACAGATATTTCTAAATAGATATACAATCTCCAAGACAGATAATTTATTCAAATTTCGATAAGTGAGTGGTAATACATATTTAACTCCACCATTTATATAAACATCCATCCAATTTCATATTTCCAATACCAATTTCATTATTTATACAAAATAATTATTTTAAACAATTTAGGGCAAAACTTCATTCTCCTCCAAATTCAACCCATGTATCAAAATCAACAAATTTAACACAACACATCCTCATATCTATACCCATAACCATTTTCAACACCCTTATTTGAAAACTCCTATTTTGATTTTAAACCAAAACCTTAGGTTTGTCCAAAATCTTCCAAAACCCAACATTTCTTACGCAATCAATCAATAACTAAGTTAAAAATCATAGGAGAGTGTAGAAAGTCCCTACCTCAAGCTTAGAAGACCAAGAAAGAAGTGGACAAACTTCAAAGATGCTGAAATCAAGATTTATTCGGATCAAAACGAAACTCTTATGATACTCTACCTTTTTCCCCAAGACACTAGGGTAGGGAAACCAACGGATCTAGGTGAAAATGTAGAGAGAGAGTGAGTTTTAGAGAGAGAGTGTCCCAATCTAGAGTTTAGAGTGAAAAAGTGATGTAAAAAGGTGTTGCTGTGAATTGATATACGCACAGTCCGCTCGAGCGCAAGAGTTGACGCTCGAGCATCGGACATAATAAGTTGTTCCGCTCGAGCGTAAGAAGTGATGCTCGAGCGCAGCGACTAAAAATTTAGCCGCCAAAAGTGAAAATTCTGGTAGTGAATGGAAGAACTTCAAGGACGTCGAAACCAACTTTTACTCGGATTAAAAGGGAGCTCTTAAGACGCTCTATCTTTTTAACAAAGAGAGTAGGCTGTAGAAACGACTAAATCCAGGTGAAAAAGTAAAGAGAGTGTGAGTTTTAAAGAGAAGAGCTCTAGATCTAGGGTTTTAGTGGAAAAAGATATGAAAAAGTGATGTAAAAAGGTGCTGCTGTGAATTGATATACGCACAGTCCGCTCGAGCGCAAGAGTTGACGCTCGAGCATCGGACATAATAAGTTGTTCCGCTCGAGCGCAAGAAGTGATGCTCGAGCGCAAAATACACATTCCCAATAGTTTTGTAGATAACAGACCAATGCTCGAGCGCTAGAAAGGTCACTCGAGCTGAGCCCCGTCAAGCGCAGAAAGAACCGCTCGAGTATAGAATACACTCTCCCAGTAATTTTGCAGACCTATAAAAGTACTAAGATTTTTCAAAGCCCGTTCGAGCACAAGAAGTGCCGCTCGAGCGGAGGAGCAAAAATCTGGACAACAAAAGTTTAGAAACTAAGCAACTAACTTGTCCCAAACACAACCACAACAACCCAATAGCCAAATTCAAAGAAACACAAGGGAAGCAAGATAAGATCAATGATACAACACCATGAAACCCAAGTCTAGAATACAATAAGGGTCAGGTCCAAACCGAAATCGTTATATTCCATATCCCATGTATTGATTAGTTTTTAATATCTCTCAACTTTAGGATCGACTGGTCAAATTGGGGAACCTGCTACGTAACCCATCTCTATTTACCAAGAATAAATTTTTGTCATTACATCGAACCCACAAATGTAATTATTTCTATTCAATCTAATATTGATAGCTAGCAATTTTTCCTTGGACATGATGAAATAGTACATAATCACACTACTATTGCAGAACATATTACCATATAAAAGTATCGAACCACAACCACCAATGGGTTACAACCAAAGTTATTAGACACTATTCTCATGAGCCATGAGCAAACCACACCAACAAAAAAGCCAAGAAAACTACTAAGAGAGGTCATGACCAAACCATAACCAAAAAGCCAAGAAGACTGCTACGAGAAATTCATGAGAGAACTTTAAAGACAAATATCCTTGAAGAGAATCTAAGGTTTTATGGGAGATAGAACTTTGAAAAAAGAATATAGCTTACAAATGAAGGAACTTCAGAGAGAGAGAGAGAAGAGAGTAGGCTCGTGGAAGGAGTTTCAAACTAGAGAGGATAGGTTACGACTGGATTTTGCAATAAGAGAGAGACAAACCGAAGATGTGAACTAGCAAGACTAGGGTTTTGGCAAACAAACAAGCTTAAAAGACGATGATAACAAACAAACTGCAATCAATGACTACGGTTCTTTGACTTTGATATTATAAGTGCAACTGAGCGCAATCGGCTTATAACTTTTATATTTTATTAACCCACAAATCGAATGGACAAGCCAATGATTAATAGTTAAATAGCCTTTTATCGAAACCCACTTAGATCTACCATATGACTTGTATAGATCTTTTATTGTTTCAAATAGGCAATGTGATCAAAAACCAAATGTTTCAAAACCATAGCTACCACTTGGATTTGGGGTCCAAGAACCCATTTTGACTCCAACCCTTAAGAAACTAGTTCATCGTAACCAAAGAACTTGGCTCAGGAGCTTAAGTACTAGATGGAAAGATTTTACGCACTCATCTCGGCTGACATAAGGTCAGCCTCTGCTCATCATCTTCTTAATTCTTAGTTTTAAAATTGTGAAACATTATACACGATGACAAATTATACAACAACACTAAGATAACTTGAATAAGGGAATAGGCAATCCAACAGGATACCTTATTCAAAAGGGAAATTTTATAATTATTTAAGAAAAATAGTTTTAAAGTGAAAATTCTTGTTTTATGGAAAAGGGTTCAATTTTTAGAAAAAGAGAGGAGGTCAATTCAATTTAAAAAAATAAAGTCAATAACTCCAATCAAACCTATTTTACTAGGTATCTCAATGTTCACCACAAAACTCATGAAAAGTGAAAAATTCATCCAGAGAATGAAGAGAATTAAGGAAAGAAGAATTGGGAAAGGAAAGGAAAAAAGAATCCATCCATAATAAAGAAGTACAAAATATACATCCACTGAAAGGGGAAAAAAGGCTTAATGAAATAGAGAAAAATGGTGAAAATAGTTCCACATGATAAAGATAAACAACTGCTAACTAAATGAAACAATAATAATACTATATTTGCTTGTTCAAGGGAAAAACATAAAATAATATAACTAGATCAGTAGTGATGTAATCATATTACCGATTCAACCCAATATAATACTCGTTACCAAACAAATGGTGGTTTGATCTCGGGCATTATAATAAACAGAAAATCACAGCTCTTAATGAACAATCAGAAATACTAACTATGCGAATTAATTGATTAGCTAGCCCATACAAATAGAATAAAAATAAGAACAAGATGTTAAACCAAATCAAAACCCTAACTAAGAATAGAAAAGAAAACAAAACAGCAATAAAGCTTATTAACTTCAAAATGAAACTGCCGCAAGAAATGCTTGCTTCCCTTAGAAACTCTTTATTCAAAGAGGAACTGCCGACATATCTTTGGATGAATGTGCCTAAGACAATCTCGACAAAAACAAAAATGACTAAGTCTCACACAAAACTGCAAAAATACCTTTTGGATTCTCTCTAGACAGAGCTTCCTTGACCGAAACATTAAGTGACTCCAATCTTCAATGTTGAGTCCCAGAATAATGGAAGGCCTTTGGGGATAAGTTTGAAAGCTAAATAATCAACGTACGATTCACAAAAGTGGAGTAAGATAAGATCAATTGCGCAATTAGGGTCAAAAGTGTTGCAACCCAAACCAACACCACAGAGCCAGTCCAACCCTCTGGGACAACTAGCCTAGAAGACAATAATACTCTTTTCTGAACTTGCAAAAGATCTATGGAAAATGAAAGAAATTGAATCTTAGGAGATCCAATGTCTCGAATAGGTCTAGAAAGGTTGGATAGGTTGTTTGGCTAGGCTAAAGTCCATTTAGGTGCATCCGATTCCAGGTAAAAGTTGACAAATCAAGAGTTCCAAACAATATCTTATATTCATCATCGGGCAGTGTTTTTAAAGCGTGACTAAGTAATACAGCCAATCAAAATGAGATGTTTACAGAAGCCATGTAAGTTTAAAGAAAAAAAAGGATAATATTTGCATTACTCTTGGATCAAAAGTAGATTGTGTGCTAACAATAAATTTAAATAAAGAATTAATCATAATGAAGAAAAGATGACAACAAATACCAAAGTACCCTTAACCTAAAACTAACAACATAATAATACCAACTTTACAAATATTACATTTCACCTATTGAACAATAGAATGACTTTTTTTTCTCTCTAGTTGTTGGCCCACTAAAGTTGTGCTTCAAAATGGGATGTCTACAGATGCAATGTAAGTCTAAGGGGTTGTTTAGAGTGTCCTAAATAAGTACACTTTTTGTCTTTTGAAACTAAAAAGTTGAGGAAAAAAATATGGATGTTTGGGCTAACTTTTTGTCTTTTTATGAAAAAATGTGTAAAAAAAAATTGTATAAATAAAGTGTATAGTGGAAGAAAGGTGATTGATTGTACAGCTGCCTGCGGCTGCCCCAACATGTCTACATAGAAAAATAATCAACTCCTTCGGGGCAAATAACTTTTGGACAGTGATGGTCGGTCTGTGGGGCCACTATGGGTCCCATTTTAATAATCTAAACCGTTGAATATGTACAACTCGATGATTATTATATGCTTATAAAAAATTACGTTGATCGGATATCGATAGCTATATGATCAGATTAGTTTTTTTCCAACAGTTAACTATCACATCATCCGTTTTGTTTATACAAAACTAATTTGATCATATAGTTAACGATATTCGATCAACGTGATTTTTTACAGACATATATTACTCGACGAGTTTTACATATTGAACAGTTCGGATTATAAAAACGGAACCTTTAGTAAGCCCCCAAGGGCCCAATGTTACCATCAAACTAATAAACTTTACATATGGAATTTTTTTTTTGCCCCAAAAAAAGTGTATAATGGCCTGGTCAACGGCTGTCACGTTGCTCAGTGGATTTGTATTATAAATATATATATAATATATTTTTAACATTTTTTATTTGTGAATAGTAATGTCTTTTTTGCTTTTTGTGTAACTTTATGACTTTTTGGATTATATTGGGGTTGCCAAACAAGCCCTAAATAAAAAATGAATAATATTTCCATTAATCCTGGTACAAAATTGCATTTTGTGCTAGTTCAAAAAAAAAAAATTACATTGTGTGCTAACAATAAATTTAAATAAAGAATTAATCATAATGAAGAAAAGAAGACAAAACCTAGAACTAAAAAACATAATAATACCAAGATTACAAATGTTACATTTCACCTATTGAACAATAGAATGACTTTTTTTTCTCTCTAGTTGTTGGCTCACCAGAACTTTGCTTCCAGATAGTCAACAATCTTCTTGTCCACTTGGAATGCTTTGGCAAGAACATCAGCAGAAATTTTAGGATTCGACCCAAACACTGCATTTGCAACAGTAATTATTCCAGGATTTTGGCTGCTTAGACCAGCAAGCGCAACTGCATTGCATTAGTCTTTCCCAAATTAAACTGGAAGTGAATGAGACCTTCTGGGAATACAAAAACATCTCCTCGATATAGCACCTTGGTGAAAAGACGGTTGTCTGTGTTGGAGGTTACAAAACCAACATACAGTGTACCCTCCAACACAACAAGTATTTCAGAAGCACGAGGGTGCATGTGTGGTGGGATAAGGCCATTGGGTGCGTAGTCGATGCGAACTAAGGAGATACCGAGAGTGTTGAGCCCTGGTATTTGCATGACATCCACTGGAGTGACTGTTGAACCAACTGAATTTGATGTGTTTCGAAGTCCACGGAGGCCATGAAAGAAGAAATCATCTGCTGTAGCAAGCTTTGGGTCCTTGCAGAATTTACCATTGACAAACACTGGATAAAGAGAAATAAGTTAGGCATGATCCTTTAACATTTGGGTTAGAAATAGATCAATATATATATATATATATATACATATTTAATTGAAAAAATACTTTAATAAAGAACCATATAGACCGTTTGTAGTAGCTACAACAATAAAAATGATTTAAATAGACTGATTATCGTTAAGTTGGAAAGATTGTTTTTATATTATACTTATAGATTTTATGAACTTTGAAACTGAAAATAAACTACATGAAAGAGAAATAGGCACAACCCTTAACATTAGGTTAGAAACAAGCCATTACAATATGCAATGAAAATTATTTTATTAAAGAACCATAGAATATATCATTATCATGCATGAAGCAACTGAACTTATACTGCAGAAATTTATTCTATTATTACTTCGAAGTATGAGAGAGCAATTCCAAAAAGTTCAAAGAGAGAGAGAATATACCAGCAGATTTAGGGTCATTAACAGCAATACAAAAGTCCTGTAGAGAGCTGGGGTCAGAGGCATAGACAAGTGTGGAAGCCAAGCCTAACACAACTATGGCTACAAAAAAGTGGTTGCTCATCAACATTATCTTTTAATGGATTGAGGATAATTAAACACGTCTATGTAATTGTTTGATCGAGATGAGAGATCTAACATGGGGAAGGTGTCTATTTATAGACATTGAGTTCTTGCATTGGTTAATTATATATATAATTATAAGACTTGGCAAATCTTCAATAGCTAGCATTTTTATTTGAAGGAGTCATTCTGGACTAACAATCTACCCACTTCTCAACACAATTATATTGAGGAAATCGTCAATGGGTTTTTTAGGACAAAGGAAATGGTCGTTTTCAAATCCTTTTTGGTCTCTCTTTTTTTTCTTTACTTTTTTTCTTTAATGAAAGTATGACATGTACTCTCTTGTAAATAGGCAGGCTTATATATGTGACTTTGTCTATACAATAAATATTTTAAAAAAAAGCTACGCGTTAATTCATTTATAATGTTTATATTTATTTGACAATGTAAGAGAGCAAAAGTTGACAAGAGTTTTTATTTATATACATCGAGGTCTTGACCTGATCTTGGTTAGCAGAGCATAGAAAAGTGAGATAATCTTGTTTACTTTCAATAGATTTGTTAATTAGATGTTGGGAATGTTTCTGTGCTAATGTTTCCCATGTTTTTTGGGACTTTTTTTTTTTTTTTTTTTGGTTTTCTCCTTTTTTTTTTTTTGGTGAACTTTGACTTTTTTTTTCTTTTTTTTCTTTTTTTTTTGTGTGTTGATGTGGTTTAAGTTTGACTTTCAAATTTTTAATATTTGAGAATAAAACAATTAAACAAGTTAATTAATACTAATTAAGTGATATTTTTTTTAATGAATTAAATAATAGTGTATAATCAAAGGCAGTGGCGTGAGTTTTTAAATAAATTGTTACTCATTAAACACACGCAGCCAACAAAAGTATTCCAAATAAAAAAAAAAAAATAGTCTAGTAAGATAAAAGATGTTTGGACTAGATTTATTTATGAATTGATGTTTGCAAATTTGGTGGTTTTTTTTCTGATTTATTTTCATTTCTAGTAAAAAAAAATTAGGTTTCTAGATTTAGCTCCATGAGACTAATCGAAAAATTAAAAAATATTTTAAAAATTTAGAAAAGGTCCAGAAAAGATGAAAATAAGCGAAAAAATAATGGACTTTTTTTTTGGTTGCTTATTTTGGCTTTTTCAACTTTTATTATTATTATTTTTTTTTTTGAAAATTTTCAAAAAAATTACTTTTAAAATTCGACTACATAAGATGGACAAGAAAAGTAAAAGTATTGACATAATTTCAAAAACAAATCACTAAAGACAATAAAATTCAGGAAAAAGTGTCTTTTTTAAGTTTTCCCAAACATTTGGACCAGATTATATCTTTGATCTTATTTTAAATTTGAATTTATAAAAACATTTTATTCTCTGACAATTTTTTTGAACAATTCTACTGAAGTGAGTTGACTTTTTGGCTTTTTAATTTTTTTGACTATTTTAGTTTGGGCTAAAAAACTTGGTTTGGAAAGAGTTTTTTTGGCTTTTTGATTTTTTTGACTTTTTTTGTGAGAAAAGAGTATAATGATTATGGGTTGTGAGAGGGTAATTTATGATCTGGAGTTGGGCCGAGGTGACGGCCGAGCAGGTTGAGGGCCCAACGGTGTATGGGGCCGAGCTGATCAACTATCCGCCCGGAAATGGGTTTAATTTTTTTGACTATTTTAGCTTGGGTTAAAAAACTTGGTTTGGAAAGAGTTTTTTGGCTTTTTAATTTTTTTGACTATTTTAGCTTGGGTTAAAAAACTTGGTTTGGAAAGAGTTTTTTGGCTTTTTAATTTTTTTGACTATTTTAGCTTGGGTTAAAAAACTTGGTTTGGAAAGAGTTTTTTGGCTTTTTAATTTTTTTGACTATTTTAGCTTGGGTTAAAAAACTTGGTTTGGGGTTGGCTTTTTGGCTTTTTAATTTTTTTGACTTTTTTTGTGAGAAAATAGTATAATGATTATAGGTTGGATGTGATGTTTTGTTGGTTGTGGCTAAAGTAACTTATTTTGTCTTTTATGGCTAAAATAGTCAAAAAAGCCTACAAACCTTCTTTCCAAACGGTGCCTAAATTTATAACTTCTTAGGATTAATTATATTTTTAGTCTTCAAAGTATACGTTTTATGTTATTTTAGTCCCCAATATTTAAATTATGTCAATTTAGTTCTCATTATATAAAAGTATTTCAATTTTGTCTCCAACGTATAAAAAGTGTTTCAATTTAATCGCACAATTTAAATTGAAACACTTTTTATATATTAGGGATCAAATTGATAGAATTTAAGCATTGAGTACCAAATTGAAACATTTTGATTAACAGAGTTAGATTGTGAGAATTGAAACATTTTTACGCATTGGGGTTCAAATTATTACAATTCAAATATTAAGAACTAAATTAAAATATTTTTATATATTTGGAACCAAAATGACACAGTATTAAAAACTGAAATGTAAGACACTTAGAGCATGTTTGATTGGATGGATTAGAGTATGGGATTGGGTTTATTAATTTGTGGGCCCAATTATCCTATGTTTGTTTTAACATTTTAGTTTAAAATTATTAATCCAATGGATAATTAATCCAACAAATTGGTAGGATTATTAGTAATGGGGTAGGAGTGGGATTATTAATCCAATGGATAATTTATTCTATTAATCCAATTGGATAGTGAATACCACACTAATTTAATAGAATTATTAATACCTCATTATTAAGCTTGTGAATCAAACATAGTCTTAAACTAAAAAAGTATCGTACCATAACTTTTTCCCTGAAACCTTTAAACATTATTACCCCATTTGTTTTTAGGGGTAAAATAGAAGGGATTGATAATGAGGGGATTATTAGTAAAGGGATTGAGAGTGGGAGGATTAATAAAATTATATTTGTTTTGATGATAGTTGTTAGTGTAGGAATTGTTAAATTATTTTTATAAAAAATAATAAAACAAATAAAATTATGATTTTTACTTAGGAAAAAATACAAAATATTAAACATTATTGTTCAAAAAAAAAAGCCCAACAAGTAAAAAAATAAAAAAAAATGCGTTGACCGGTTAACCGGCCAGACGTCCCAACAGACAACCGATCACTCAGTAAGTCGACGGATTATTTTTCTAATACCACATCTTTGTCCCGGCTAATAATCCGCTCTCCCAAGGCTTATCTAAGCCGAATACACTATCAATCCGGAGGACCACAAACAAAACAAACATGAGCTAAGCTCACTATTCATTCATTACAATCCACTCCGGACTGTGATGACGGAAAATAAATGGGGCTTATGGTGATTAAGAAGCTTCTCGATGTTCCCTAAAAGTTGTTCAAGTCGCATCCATGGCGCATTAATTAAGGAGTAAATTACAAATACAAAAATTTGTTTAAAATATAAATTTTCGTTTATAATTTTAAAATTTACAAATGCTCTTTTTTAGAGTTTGTCATTAATATAAATTTTAAGAGGCGAGATTAATATTTAAAAAGACTATTTCTATTTTAGGCAAATCAGATAATGTATTTGTAATTTACCTTAATTAAACAAAGTGAGATCCATCCCTCGTTTGGAATGAACTAATTTAGCTTAACTTTTTGACCTTTTAATTATTTTAGTTTGGTTTAAAAAGTTGTATTTAAGATAAATTTTGACTTTTTTATAATTAATTTGATAGTTATGATAGAAAAAATAAAATCATTATAATTATAATGTGACATTTTATCTTTTGACTAAATTAACTTATTTTTTCGCTATTAATTTATTTAATCAAAATAACTCATACTGAACAAATTCTCTCCAATATGATCCCTCTGTAGGAGAAAGCTTAACTCTTGGCAAATGTTTTTTAACAACTTTTTATTAGGTTTTTTTTTTTTTTTTTTTTTTAGATTTAGAAAAAAAAATTTAAAAAAAATATTGTAAATTCTTTCTAGATCTACTAAACTATAAGATCCTAAAAATTATTTTAAAAAATAATAAATTTGAAAAAAAAAAAAAAAAAATTAAAAAAAAAAAACAAAACCCCCCCCCCCCAAAAAAAAAAAAAAAAACTTGGACAAATTCCGTCAACTTTTTTTTTTTAGTATTTTTTTTTCTAAAATGACCTAAAAAATAAAAGAAAAATTAGTGAAACATTTCTCTCTAACTTTAAATAATAAGAGAGATTCAACATAATTTTTCTTATTAGTTAGATAGTGTTTGAGAAGTGAGTTTTTTTGTAGGTTTTTTTAGATGTAGGATATTATTGAAAAAAAAAATTTGTGTTTAGAAAGATAGTTGAGTTTTTTTGTGATTGGATGTGATATTTGTGAAAGAAAAAGTAAAATGATTATGGAATTGGATGTGATATTTTGTTTGGATGTGTTTTTTTTTTAATTTTGCAAAACTTTTATCTTTTAATGAAAAAAATGAAAAAAAAAAACCAACTACAATTCTTCCCAAAGGCCACCTTAGGCCCCGTTTGGGAACAGACTAATTTAGTAACTTTTTGGCTATTTGACTAAAATATGAACTAAAAAAAACTAGTATGTTTGGGATGACTTTTTAGCTTTTTACGAAAAGATGTGTAAAAAGTAGAGAGAAAAGATAATCTTTGGTAGCGTTTGGTTGTGTTTTGTAATTATGATTTGAGAGTATAAGTTGTATTTTGAGTTTGTGGGGTTTAGAATTATGATTTGAGTGTAAAAAAATTTGTTTGATAAAGAGTTTTGAAAATAGTTTTGAAAAGAGTTTTGATTTGAGTGGGGAATTGTTGATGTGACATTTGATATTTGATACAAAAATTTACAACTCATAACTAAACATACAACTCAAAATTATTTTAAAGCACATAAAAAATTTTAAAAATTTCAGAATTTTTTTTTTCGATTATATAAAAATTAACATATCAATTGCAAAAACAAAACAAAAAACCAAAAAAAAAAAAAATCACTATTCTGGTCAACCGGCGGACGACCGCCGAACGTCCCGTTGGATCAAATTTTGAAAAAAAAAATTGAAAAACGCGTCTGTCAAAACAGAAAACCGCGCCTCAAACAGGGTGTTTTCTGTAGAGTTTTGAAAACATCATTTGAGAACTCTAACCAAACACCATACTTGAATTAAGGTGTGGAATCGTGATTTGAAATCGCAACCAAACAGAACCTTTGACTTTTTGGTATGGATTGTTGGCTTTTTGGCTAATTTAGTAACTTTTTGACTAAAATGGAGGGTTCCCAAACGAGGCCTTAGTGTCCCTCAAGACAAAACCCACTCAACTCACCCATACCCACACCCACACCCAGGCCATTTCCCAAAATAAGTCAAATTATCAACCTAATTCCCAAACTAAGCATAATTTTGAAAGAATTCTCAAAATAAGCCAAAACGTGGTTTATAACCACGCTTTTAACGTTTGTGTGTCTGTCCCGCGTGAAAATTGGGAAATAGTAAAAGCGTGTTTTCAAACCACGTTTTTAATTAACCACGCTTTTAATTAAAATTTTTCCTTCTGAAAGCGTGATTGTGAACCACGCTTTTAGCTTAAATTTTTTTTTGTTCTAAAAACGTGATTATGAACCACGCTTTTTACCAAAAAAAATTTTCTTCGGAAAGCGTGGTTGTGAACCATGCTTTCAATACACAAATGTTGTTGCTGATTTGTGAACCATGCTTTGACCAACTAATAGATAAAGTAAAGTGAACACAGTTGGTCCAATAAATTTATTTCATAAAAAATAAAATAAATTTTTAAAAAATAAATTTCTAAAAATAAAAAAAAATTTCTAAAAATTTACGCTACCTTAGTGTTTAGGGATAAAATTTATTTTTTTTTATTTTATTAAAATAAAAATAAATAAATTTTAAGAATTAAACCCTAAACCCTAAAATAAAAAAAATAAAATTTATCCCTAAACACTAAGGTAGCGTTTGGTAACGTTTACGTTTTTTGTTTATATTTATGAAAATTTTATAAACTGGTTTTTATTTATTTTTAGAAAAACATAAATTACAAACGCGTTTGGTTTGAACAACATGTTTAAAAAATTTTAAAAACATAAAATAAAAAATATGTTTGTTCAGGCCTAAAATATTGAAAAAGTAATTATTTGAAAAAAAATTTAATTGGGAAAAAAAATATTTCAAAAAAATTTAATTGAAATAAAAGATTAATTGAAAAAAAAAAATTAATAGAAAAAAAAAGTTTGAAAAAAAATAATTGAAAAATGTATTTGGTCTAATTTCAATTATTTGGTCTTATTTTTTTTCAATTATTTGAAATTCAGACCAAATAATTTTTTTTCAATATTTTTTTCAATTAATTTTTTTTCTATTAATTTTTTTAAAATTAAATTTTTTTCAATTATTTTTTTTTTCAATTATAATATGTGTGATCCATTGTCATAAATAATAAATAAATATATAAATATTTTAGATCTGAAAAAAAAATAATAAATATTTTAGACCTAAACAAAAATATATATTAATTGAAAAAAAATAAGACCCAAATATTGAAATTAAGATCAAATAATTTTTTTCAATTATTTTTTTTCTATTATTTTTTTTTTCAATTAGTCTTTTATTTCAATTAAATTTTTTTGAAATATTTTTTTTCCCAATTAAATTTTTTTTCAAATAATTATTTTTTCAATATTTTAGGCCTGAACAAGCATATTTTTTATTTTATGTTTTTAAAATTTTTTAAACATTTTGTTCAAAACAAACGCGTTTGTAATTTATATTTTTCTAAAAATAAATAAAAATTAGTTTATAAAATTTTCATAAATATAAACAAAAACGTAAACGTTACCAAACGCTACCTTAGTGTTTAGGGATAAATTTTATTTTTTTTATTTTAGGGTTTAGGGTTTAATTTTTAAAATTTATTTATTTTTATTTTAATAAAATAAAAAAAATAAATTTTATCCCTAAACACTAAGGTAGCGTAAATTTTTAGAAATTTATTTTTATTTTTAGAAATTTTTTTTTATGAAATAAATTTATTGGACCAATTGTGTTCACTTTACTTTATCTATTAGTTAGTCCAAGCGTGGTTCACAAATCAGGAACAACATTTGTGTATGGAAAGCGTGGTTCACAACCACGCTTTCAGAAGAAAATTTTTTTTTGGTAAAAGTGTGGTTCACAACCACGTTTTTAGAACAAAAAAAAATTTAAGCTAAAAGTGTGGTTACCACGCTTTCAAAAGGAAAAAAAAAAATTAATTAAAAGCGTGGTTAATTAAAAACCTGGTTTGGAAACACACTTTTACGATTTCTCAATTTTCACGCGGGATAGACACACAAACATTAAAAGCATGATTGTGAATAACGCTTTAGCCTATTTTAAGAATTCTTTCAAAACTAAACTTAATTTTAAAATTAGGTTGATGATTTGACTTATTTTAAAAAATGGCCCCACACCCACACCCACACCCACTTGTCTCTCTAAAATGAGTAATGCTAGAGACCCCAAATATTCTACCAAAAGTTTTACTAAATGTCTCACATGGATGTGGGACCTACACAATGTGAGTCTCATGTGGATCCCACACCCATGTGAGACATTTGGTAAAACTTTTAGTAGAATTTTTGGGGCCTCTAACATTTTTGCTCTAAAATACATCACATCACATCACAACAATGGAGGCTCGTCGACTTCCCATTCTCTCTCTACCCAAAACTTTCCGTCGTCGCCACCGCCATACTCATCGTCAAATCGCCGGTATCCTAGATATGTCAATTTTGGTGGTTTATCTGAAAAGGAGTTGAGGCCTGATTCAACATCTCAAAGATCTAGCATTTCGGTTGTCATCGTCGCTTCTCAAGTCTAGTATTCTTTTCATTCCTCCATCAGATGTGTGTTGAAGAAATGCATAGAGGAGAGAGAGAGAGTCGGTGTCGAAAACATGGAGATGAAGAGAGTGAGAAGAATTAGAGGGGTGGTGGTGGTCGATCTAGATCTAGATCGGAGTCCACCTAAACCACTGCTGCCATCTTCCGCCGCCATCTTCTGCGAATAACGAGTCTCCTTCCTCCTCTAACTCTTCTTGCCCTTCATCCACTACCACTACTCCTTCTCGACTCACCCTTAGCTTACTCTTCCCAAACCCATTCTCCAAACCCATATCCCTTTGTTTCGAACATATATATTGATTATTCATATTGATCGTTTGCCCTACTTTTACTTCTAATTTGATGAATTTAACGTTTGTGTTTTGCTCTGCAATTAGGTCTCAGATAATACTACTTACAAATCAAATCAATATATTGAATTTGCAGAGTCGAGTCGCGAAGATGAGTTTAGGAGCAGCAATCAGAGCCAACGGGAAGAAGAATGGAACGAAGTTAGCCCCGTTTGTTTTCAGTGACAGTATAGGAGGGATTGGCAGTGCAGGTAAAAATAGTAAGGAGATTGATAGTGAAAGGATTAAATAAAATTGTATTTATTTTAATGGTAGTTGTTAGTATGGAAATTGTTAATAAATTATTGCTCTATAAAAGAAATATAAAATATTAAAACAACTAAAGTTATAATTTTTGCTTAATAAAAAATGCAAAAATATTAAACATTAGTGTTCAAAAAAAAAATGTCCAATATATAAAAAAAACAAAAATGAAAACAAAACAAAAAAAAATCTAATCTCATGAGACTAATTTCCTAATACCACTTTTATCTCCTTCATCTCAATCTCAACACTAGGCCTATCTAATCTCATGGGATTATGAATCCTTTCTCTATTTCCCAAAACAAACACAACATAGAGTAGGTTTCACATCTATCTCAATCCCAATCACACCTCTATCTCCCAAAACAAACGAGTCTTTAGTGATCAATTTATTGCTGTGTTAGATCTGAGATAAAACTGAGAAAAAAAAAAAAAAAAAACATATCAATGTTAAGTAAAAAATAAAAATAGAATAGATCTAAGATCATAGAGATCGCTATAGATCATCACAGATCTTGCTTTCTGTCTCTGTCTCTCTATCTCAGATCTCTCAGACTCTCTATTTTAAATCTCTTAGATCGATCTGAATAGATGGTGCATTTCTTAGATCTAATATCAGTTCCTTTTTGTTGGTAGTTGTTGTTGTTGTTGATGATAATGATGATGAAGATTTGAGATCTGTTCATTTATATATATATATATATATATTTTCCATATTGTTGATAATGCTAATGCTGATGGTGAACATATAGGGTTTTGTTTGGCTTGGTATTATATGTTTTTGTTTTTGAAGGCGTGTGTGTGTTCTCTAGTGGTGGTAGTGGTGGTGGGAGGACAAAAAGAGAGTTGTTTGAACAAATAAAACAAAAAGAGTGGAATTTTTTCAACAAATAGAGAGTAAAAATAGAAGTGGAGAGAGAAACAGATAGAGAAAGTTTGAAAATTGTGTGAATTTGAATAAATAGAAAAAATAAATTACAAAAATTCAACAGATAAAAAAAGAGAAACATATAGAGAGAGAAAAGAGAGTTATAGAGAGAAACAGATAGAGAGAGAAAAGTTTGAAAATGGTGTAAATTTGAATAGATAGAAAAAATATATTATAAAATTTCAACAAATAACAAAAAAAAAATATAGGTTTAAAAAATTTGAACAAATAATTAAAAAGTTTGAACATATAGATATAAATTCGAACAAATAAAAAATAATTTGAACAGATAGTCAAAAAGAGTCCATGAATAAATTAAGGGATATAATTTAAAATAAAATTTACTTAAAAATAGACAAAAATACTTTTTACTAAACTATTTCACAAATGGTAGATTTCATACTAACAAAAAAATATCTACTGAACCTAATGTCTTATACCTTTCTTAGATTAAATTTTACAATAATTATCTCAATTTTTCTTTTTAAGTATCTATGTTAGGTAACAAATTGAAATTATAACTATAAAATCATGAATTAACTATGAACTCTTTTGACATCTAAAAAAAACTAATTTATTGACTTATTGCTTTATTTGGGTCATATCACCTCTATATTTTTATGCACATCATTTCATAACGAACCAAAAAAAAAAAGAAAAAAAGGAATGGTTTCCCACAAGTCCAATCACGGACTAGAGGGTACTATTAGGCCCGTGGGGGTCCGTTTCGATAATTCGAACCGTCAATATATAAAACTTGTCGAGTATTATATTCTTTGTCAGCAATCACGTTGATCGGATATCGATAACTATGTGATCAAATCAGTTTTGTATAAAAAAATGGACGGTGAAAAATAAACGGCTTACAAAAATTTGATTTGATCACATGGTTATCGATATCCGATCAACGTGATTTTTTACAGGCATATAGTACTCGACGATTTATATACATTGAACGATTTGTATTATCGAAACGGGACCTGTGGTGAACCCCCACGGGCCCAACAATACCCTCCAGATTGGATGGAGGAAGCCGTTTCCAAAAAAAAGTTTTAACTTATAAATCATACCCACAATAATCCTTAATAATCAAAATCCAATCATGAGTTGAGAATCAAATTAAAAATTATACGATTTGATTTGAATCAGATCAATTTAGAGCATCTCCAATGATTTACCATTAGAGTTGCCATTGCTATAATATAGTAGTTCTGTTGAAAAAAAGATGCTCCAATGGTTGAATATGGCAACTGCCAGATTTGAGAAATGCTAAAACTTGTGTCAAATTTGACACGCGCTTTAGGAGCTACTATTTGTGCCAACTCAGCCAAAACCAACTGTTTTCTTTCCTCCCAACAACTGTTCACCATTTATTTATTTATTTTTATCATAATTCACCAAATTATTTATATATATATTTTAATTTACCCAAAATCAGCATTTTTTTTAACAAAATCAACAACAATCAATAAATCACTATCAAACAAATCAAAAAATCTCAACAAAATCAACAATATTCAGTAAATCGATCTGCAGTTGTGAATCTTCAACACCACTCTCGAACAAGAAAAGTGAAGAAAAGGTACCTGAATCGATCTGCAAATGAACCGATCTGGTGGTCCTTAGTTCAAAATCGGCCTGCAAATGAATCGATCTTCAAATCGATCTGGTGGTCCTTTGTTTAATCTGCAAAGGTACCTGAATCGACTTCATTCCTCTAATTCTTCTCTCGTATCTCTCTCTTTCTCTCCATCGCCATAACCGTGGACTCCGACACCGACTCCTTTCTCATCTCCAATCGGTCCTCAATCGGTCCCTTTTTCATCCCCAATCGCCTTTTCGAAACCCCCAAACACCAACCCTAAATTCAAAGATAGAGAGAAGTAAGATAGGGTTTGATGGTAGTGTCTTGGAATGAGATACGATTTGGTGATTAAATTGAGGAATATAGAGAGAGAAGAGAGAGAGAGAGTGTTGGACCCATGGTAGTGTCTTGGAATGAGAGACATTTTGATAAGGTTTCATCTCAGTTGGTGGATGTATATAATCCAACGGTGATGGTACTGTTTGGGAATTTGTAATATGAGCCAACGGCTCTATTTTAATTTGGAAGTAAAAAAAACGGCTATTTTTCTAAACAGACAACACACCAACAACTATAAATTAAACGGCTAAAAAAAGGGTAATATTTTTATAGTAGTATAAATACACACACCTTGTTTCACCAATTTGAGTTCATAACAACAATTTTTCTTTTTAATTTTTCACACAATCAGTATGTAAGGTTCATCAAAAATAAATAGAGGAAAATCATTCACCACGCAAGAAGATATGTCAATTTGTAAAGCTTGGTGTCACATTACTGAAGACCCAATTGTTGAAAATTTGCAATTTCATGCTCATTTTTGGAGAAGAATTTTTGAAAATTATTGTTCATTGCAAAATGAGTACTTAAGAATATAAGTGTCTATCCTATCTCAATGGGGTGTAATCATAAAATGTTGCAACAAATTTCGTGAATATTTAGCGCAAGTCGAAAATCTACATCCAAGTGGGATGTCTCAAGTTGATATAGTAAGATTTTAGCTTCATTTATTATGTTAGTTTTTTTTTATTTTGTCTTGTATAAAAATTAATTAACTAATTAATTAATATAATATTTTATTGATACAGATGTTTCAAGCAAAACTGTTAGACCATAAAGATGAAAACAAACATTTTGCTTTTGAACATTGTTGACTGATCTTGCAAAACAATATCAGGTGGCAAGATGTAACTCCCGTAAACACGGTGAAATTAAGGATACATACACCGTTTTCCCCTGATTCAGCCCCCGATTCCCCTATGGATAACTGCATTTCTCTTGAAAATGACACCAGTCTAAGTGTTGGTAACAATCTAACTGTTGGTGAGGGTAGTGTCTCTGCAAATGGGTAAAAGCCTATGGGTAGGAAAGCTTCAAAAGAATTATTTCAAAGAAATCAAGTTGTTGAAGCTGAAGTCCAAAAAATGAGCATACAATTGAAGACATTTAACTAACACCTTACTGAGAAAGAAAAGAAAAAAAAATGAAAGAGAAGAAAAAAGGATTCAAGCACTGCAGGAGACGAAAGAACTTTAGATCAGAAGACAAGAACATGAGATAAAAAAGGAAGAACATTAGATAATGACTACGGACAATTCACATTTGGACTCTCAGATGAAAGCGTATTACACAATGTGAAAAAATGATATTTTTGCCAAGTGATCCGCATATGTCAGCAACCTAAATTACTATTTTCTCTTGCCTTCTTATGAATAATTACGGGAGAATGTATTTTTTTAATTTTGCAATGTCATTTATTTTTTAATGTAATTGTTTTAGTCTTTATTTGCAATGTCATTTTTATTTTGTAATGTAATGTAGTGGTCCATTATATTTAAATTTGTCTCCTATCTCCTGATAAATTTGTTTGTTTGTTTTTTTTTTTGTAATGATATATTTTTTAGTTGGGTGAATTATATTTAAATTATTTTTCTAATTTTTTAATTTTTTTTAATTTTTTATATTTGTTTAGTCGGAAATAATATAAATATATAATTCTTTTAGAAGCAATTAAAAAAATTGTCAAAAAAGACAAAAAAATAAAAAATAAACCCCCCCCAAAAAAAAAAAAAAAAAAAAAAACTAAAAACCTATATCCAAATAATATCTATAAACTTAGAGGGAAAGTTAGGCTAGGTTTGGCATATTCAAAAAAAGTCAAAAAATCAAAAAGTTAATATCCTATTTAAGTCACATCATCTTATTTAAGTTACATCACCTCTCTACCACATCACTTCAAACCCAACCCATATTTCATAAAAATTCAAAAAGTGCACTTATTTAGAACATCCCAAACAGCCTCTAGTTGAGATTTGTTAAAATAACAAGTGGCCATTGGAGCACTATTGCTATAATTTGGCAAAATAACACTATTTATAGCATTATTTTAGATACATTATACTTAGATATATCTAAATAGTAAAATATTTGTGAAAAAATATTTAGCACTATTTATTGCCAAATTATAGCATTATTTTAGATGCATTATACTTAGATGTATCTAAATAGTAAAATATTTGTGAACAAATATTTTAAAAAATTAATAAATACACAAAAATACGAAAAATATACTGAATTATATATATATTTTTAATTTTTTGGTATTTTACGTTTTTTAAAGATTTTTTTCACAAATAGTACACTTTTTAAGTGTATTTATGTTAGATAAATTTAAAAATTAAAAAAAATTACTTAAAATATTAAAAAAATTTATTAAAAACATTAAATAAGAAAAATAAAAAAATAAAACCCTCTAAAAATTATAACCAAAGAAGCTGAATGCTATTTTGACTTATTTTGGGAAGATAGTAAAAAATGATTTTTTGACTTTTAACTAAGGCCTCGTTTGGGAACAGGCTAATTTAATAACTTTTTGACTATTTCGTTAAAATATGAGTTAAAAAAAATAGTATGTTTGGGATGACTTTTTGAATTTTTACGAAAAGATGTGTAAAAAGTAGAAAGAAAAGAGAATTTTTGACTTTTTGGTATGAGTTGTTAGTTTTTTAGCTAATTTAGTAGCTTTTTGACTTTTTGGCTAAAAGTGATGGTTCCCAAACGAGGCCTAAGCTTTTGGCTTTTTTAGACAAATAATTTGAAAAGTTGATAAAAAGTGACTTTTGACTTTTTTAATTAATATTTGTTTATGATGTCAAATCATAATCAAATAACCAAACTATCCTTATTTAGTTTAAAATATTACAACTTCATCCATATAGGCTAAAAATCACCTTCCCAAATAAAAAAAAATTTAAAAAAATCAATTTTTAACTTTTGTTACAAATCAAAAAAAAATTGACTAAAACCCAACCTCCCAAAACAAGCGTTTATCAAACACCATTCGAGATGATCTTACCAGTTTTTGAATGTTTTTTCTGAGCCCTAAACTCGGTTCTTGTAAGTCGTAACTCTCTCTCTTCCTCTTCCTCTTCCTCTTCCTCGTCCTCTTCGCAGTACGAACTGGTTTGGCTGTGGCTGTAGCTGTAGCAGTAGCAGATACTCAGTGAACGCTCAAATGGCCTCTGAAAGCAAATCCAAGTCCAGCAGCAACAGTACCAATACCAATAAGAACACCACGAAGAGGAAGCAAAGATATCTCCCTTACAACGTCAGTTCTCTCTCTCTCTCTCTCTCTCCCTATATATATGCATTTGATTTTCCGATGCTAAAATCCAATTTCTTTTTAATTTTTCAGAGAAGTGTGAAGAAGGGTTCGTACCCATTACGCCCCGGAGTGCAGGGATTCTTCATCACCTGTGATGGTGGGAGGGAACGCCAAGCCTCTCATGAATCCATTAATGTTATCGATTCTGTATGACCTATTCTCTCACCTTTTCTCGTTTGTTTCTGTATTGCTATTAGTTAACCGTATGATCTTTTGTTGCTAGCTTTCCAAATTGGTTTGTTTTTAGGGCAAATTTCATTTTAACTCGTTTGACCCATGTGTGGATTACCCCTATTATTTGGAAATAATCACATAATAGTAAGTGTGAAACAGACATAATAGTAATTGTGAAACAGGTGTCAGGAAGTTTATGTGCCCATTTTCAAATGTTAAGGGTAAATTGCACATGGAGTAAAACACATGGGGTTAAAATGAATTTTGCTTCCAAAAAAAAAAAATGATGAAAATATCAAATGGTTTGCACAATGAGGTTACTTGTGTACAAGGGTATTTTAGTCTTTTTGCTTAAGCCGTTAACGGGCTTGATGGTACAGTTTAGCCTACAAACCACATGAGAGTTATGTGCACGTTGGCCATGTGTTAACATAAAACGCTAATACTCAGGTAAATTACATATTGGTACGTATTTTCCTAAACATGGTGCACTTTTGTTTCAAAATGGTAAATTTAGTGATCCGAAATGATTTCAAAAGTTTTTTCTAATATATTTCCTTAAATGTAACCTTCGGAGGAAAAAATCAAATACAATGAACTAAAATCTAAGGTGGCTTAAGTTTTGACAAGACAAAAATATCAAAACTGAATATATATATATATATATATATATTTTATTAGATGCCTAATAGTTAAAAGAAAATTACTTTAAAATTACCTTAAATTCTTAGTGTTATAGCTCGACTTTTTCGCGCCCTCCTTTCATAGAGTTCGAATTGGTCCTACAATTCGGACTCCTATCAGGGTTCTGAATCTAATCTCACAAAGTGCAATGTGAAACTGATAAACACCAAAGAGTCTAATCTGGCAAATTATTTTGGAAAATCAGATTTTAAATCAAATAATGCCAAAATTGTACTGCTTTGCCAGATTACAGAGTCACCACTTAAATATTTTATTTTAGAAAAATTTAGGAAACCTTGACTCGTGCCAAAGGCCACGTGGCCGTCATTACCAAAGTTGTCTCGGCTCGAGAACTTAGGTACGACAGGGGAAGGTTCTAAAATGAGCACCACCGTTCGCCCGATCAAAGATCGGCCTCTGCTATCATGATATGTTATTTTGTAAACATTATGTGTTCTTATTCCGATTATTAGCTAACTTTACTATGTGACGCACACAAGCAAGTATAGACTAAAATCGCAAGAATTGGAACATTTCAGCTCATGTTTGTTTTTAAAAATGGTTTGAATTTGCCACCCTCAACTGGGCTAAAACGTGGATTTGCTACCTCAAGTGGGCTTAAAACATGATTTGTCATTTTGCAAAGTGGGCTTAAAACTCACATTCGTTGAACTATTCCAATTAAAGTAACAAAGCCTTCATCTACAGGTATTCATGCAGTTTAGCATTTAAGCACATAACCTCATGGAAAGCATGCAAAACATGACAATATGGCAATCACACTCATGCAAGTATGCTAAAGCGTAAAAACTTACCGAGTCCTCCAAGCCAAAACAAAAGCTAGTTAGAAAGATGCATGATCCTAACTATACAAGATGCCTAATGCAACATATGCAATAATGCAACTAAATAGGCTGACTCGTGCCAAAGGCCACGTGGCCGTCATTATCAAAGTTGTCTCGGCTCGAGAACTTAGGTACGACAGGGGAAGGTTCTGAAATGAGCACCATCGTTCGCCCGATCAAAGATCGGCCTCTGCTATATGATATGTTATTTTGTAAACATTATGCGTTCTTATTCCGATTATTAGCTAACTTTACTATGTGACACACACAAGCAAGTATAGACTAAAATCGCAAGAATTGGAACATTTCAGCTCATGTTTGCTTTTAAAAATGGTTTGAATTTGCCACCCTCAACTGGGCTAAAACGTGGATTTGCTACCTCAAGTGGGCTTAAAACATGATTTGTCATTTTGCAAAGTGGGCTTAAAACTCACATTCGTTGAACTATTCCAATTAAAGTAACAAAGCCTTCATCTACAGGTATTCATGCAGTTTAGCATTTAAGCACATAACCTCATGGAAAGCATGCAAAACATGATAATATGGCAATCACACTCATGCAAGTATGCTAAAGCGTAAAAACTTACCGAGTCCTCCAAGCCAAAACAAAAGCTAGTTAGAAAGATGCATGATCCTAACTATACAAGATGCCTAATGCAACATATGCAATAATGCAACTAAATAGGCTTGGCTGCCTAATCATGGAATTTGCAACACTTTGATAGCATGCTTTGAAACACGTATTCAAAGAAGTATTGAAATTGACAATGCAGTTTGAATGATGCGCCGAGCCTCGGTGCATGCATGACAAATGAATGATGCAAACATGCAAGCATAAGGTATGCTAATTGAAACATGTCCCTAATCTAACCATTGAAAGCGAATAAATAAAAAGGAGAAAGACGTAGGGTTGGAAGACATGCACACACACGCACCCTTATTATAACATTGCGCCCTCACGAAGGAGGGTCCGAATGAATAAGCGCTAACTAGCTACGCTAATTAAGTTAATTATTACAATACGAAACTAATTAACTATTCTAGCTAATTGTTACAACAATTGAAATAAATTAACTAACTATTCTAAGCTAGCTAAAATATTACAAAACAAATTAAGCTAATTAATTACAACAATTGTATGAATGAAATAGCTAACTTATTCTAAGTTAACAAAAGCGACTAAATGGCCTCGAGGGCTAGGGATGCATGCATACTTGGTTGTTTCGCCCGAAAATGCAATTTCCTTGCTATCGGATGCCTCTGTTTGCACTCGTTTTGATCACTGAAAATTATACCAACTCCCAGAATGCCTCTGCTCCAACTCAGGAGCACATTTGTGCAAAAATTGACTGGTGGCCGGTCGGCTACAAAAAGTGGTTGTCGGCTACCTCAACTGGCCTATCGGTCACTCCAAGTGGTCGTTGGCCACTAAAGCTGGCCGGTCGGCCACCACATCCTTGGACTTCTCCTTTTGCTGCAACAGAGAGCAAACAGAGGCAAAGCAATGTATTTTCAAGGAATGTGTGTACTGTTGCCCTTTTTATCATCGCACAAACTCAAAGGAGGGTAACTCTTGGCCTTCAAACCATCAATCAAGCATTTTCAATGCATGATGGCTAGAGAGCCAAGTTTGTACAAGCTTAATCAGTGCACAAATAAGACTCAACGGACCACCACCCTATCATGCATGATCAAGGGTGACGGTGACTAAGAAAAGTGGCACGTTCATCACTTTGAGTATGAAACGTCCCAATTTTCTCGTGTTCGGATTAACGTCCGATCCAAACACATTCAATGCAACGTAAAGATGCTTAATCTTGCCTCTTTTACTTCGTTCATTTTATTTACTCATTTTAGATTACCAATCCATTCTTTAATTGGTTAGTCCAAAGGTAAATGTCCTCTAATGGAAGGAGAGCTTAAACCACAAGTACCTTGAGCATGAAAGAGGCCTCATGCTGTTGGTAATGAACTCCTGAAGGAATTAAACCATTAGGCCTGAGGGCCTCAATTCCACACTCAAGCTAACAAGGGGTTCGAAGTCACTTTCAAAACAAATGAAAGAGTGAAGAATAGAGGGAGATTACAAAGATTTCAATGCTGAAATAGAGTGCAAAATGACACTAAATCATGCAAGTAACTCATGCAAGTTATACTAAAAAGCCTAACACCTTAAGCTAGTGAAAGAGGTTGCACCACAACCACACAATACAAGCCTCAAAGGGCCAAACCAGCTCAAAACAGAGCTAAGACCAGTCAAAACAGTGACTAAATCATGCTGAGATTAAGGTACAAAGTGCTAGAAAAACATGCTCACGTGTTAGCTTGCAAATAAGACTCAAGAGCAACTCTTAAAAGTAATGAAAGAGTGAAACAAATGAGCATGTGGCAGAGCTATATATGCTGAAATTACATGTAAAAAGAAACTACAACATGCAACCAACTCAAGTAAAGCATCTTTAATGGCCTAAAACACCAAACTAGTGAAGCCATTTGCACTACAACTATGCAAAATAAGACTCATATAACCAAAACAGCCCAAAACAGAGCTAAATCATTCCAAATCAGAGGCAAACATATGCTAGAAATAAGTTAAGATAGGCTACAAAAACATGCTACCATGTGATGCTAACTAGGCATGCAAGTGAGACACAAGGAGGGGAGGCTAACCTCTCCTATTTTGGACTTCAAAATATGCTTTCCACCACTGAAATAACTCTGAATTTCAGTGGTTTAAAGGTCCAAAAAGTTTGATTTGAAAGCCCTGAAAGATGGTACAAAAAGCTTCACAATTAGGCAACAAGAAGGGTAGACTACCCCTTTATGCAAAATGACCTCAAACCATCATGTTTAGGCCCAAAAATTAGAGGTTTTTTGTAGTTAAAAACTAGGCCAAAAACAGTATAAAAATATGGCAAAGCAAGTAATTAAAACAAAGTCTACAAGGTAAGTCCTATACCTGTTAAAGCACAGCACAAAACAGCCACACTTTTAGGCTCAAACCTCCTTCCAAAAACTCAAATTAGGCTCCAAGGTACCTTAGCTCCAAGATGGTCAAATATGGTTAAGGGTTAGTGTGCAAAGGTGTAGAGAAAATCAACTATCAAGCACAAAGTAAGAAGAGAGAGAGAATTCTAGAGAGAGAGAGAATTTTGATCCAAAAAATCTAACCTCCCCAAATGGGGGAGAGCATCCCCTATATATAGAAAATCAAGCTTAGAGCTTGTATTCATCCCTCCATACACGTGTATGGAGATGGACTTCAGTGAGTAACAGCTGGCATAGATGGCAAACAAATATCTGAAAAAGGAGACAAATGGCCGTCGGCCACTCTAAGTAGCCGATCGGCCACTTCAAGTAGTCGACAAGAACAAAAAGTGGCCGACAAGGCCCCTTCCAGGCAAGAGGCAATAAGGTTTGGCCAAAAAACAAGCACAAAACAAAATAGGTTTAGAGGTTCAAAGACAAGGTGTTCCGCCAAGAACTTCGGGCGCTCAAAACAAGCACAAACAAGCACAATCATCGAGTGTACAAACGATGACGTCCAAGTCTTGAGGTCGGTCAAAAATGGGGTGTCTACAAGTGTAATATATAAAAGTCTACCCTTATCGTACCACATTTTAGAGCATGTGACGTACCATGTTCCCAAACCACAAGGGGGCCCCTTGTTTTTATCATCCAAATTGCATAGAATATTTTTTTGTTGTTGCTGTAGAAACAACTATAAGTAATATTTGTATGAATGCCATTAATTATGTTGGACCAACCAAAAAAAAAAGAAGAAAATGTGCTATGTTTGTATTTTAGGTGAGGTCATGGGCCCATATGAAAAAATTATTGATAGGTTCTTATTGTTTTTCTTAAATTGTGTGATACTTGTGAAGTTGTGATAGATTGGCTTTTGTGGTAATGTTTAATTTTTCTCGAAGGATCTTATATTTGTGGTGAAAAATTTATGGGTAAAAGTTGAGTTGAGGTATAAAGACACGATTACCCCCTAAATGTACTTGATGATAATGGGATATGATTTCCCCAAGGTTCATACAATAAAATTTTCATTGGGAGAAATGAATACTTAAACATACTGTAGTTGGGTGAGACCCCTATGAAGTTTTCTGTATATCATATACTCATGTGTGTCAAATACTTGTAGGATATTACTGATAAGTATTTCAGTGTATACTTTTCCATGAAGCAAGCAGTTTAACTTGGCTAAAAAGATGCAATAGGCTCAAGTTTTTAAGATATCAAATGGTGATCAACATTAATTACTAATAATAAGAGCCGTATTCCATCTATGTATAATAAGTTATATGAATTTCATTTTACCGTAACACTTTGCAGGGACATTCATTATTATCTTTTACCTCTGACTTGGTGTTGTCTTTACAATGTTGTTCTGCAGTACGCATAACTTGATTTATATTGTCTGGATAGTTTTATGACTAATTTTAATGCCCTGTATTCAGAAACAATCATTACATCGACAAAACGACAAGTTGTTTCTTTGCTGAGATTCCTATAGCATGTGTTGCTGTTAACACATGCCTCATATTGTAACTGTCCAATTGAAACTTGTGGCCTTTTTATCTTCTTCTTCTTCTTTTTCTTTTTCCCCATTTGGTAGGGATACTATTGTTGTATAATCTCTGTAATTTTCTCTATTGTCATCCATTATGCTTTCCATGAGGCACAACTTAATTTTTCATTTTTTATAAGCAATTGAGCCTAGATATTGATAGGGACTTAATGTCCAATTGACCTCTTGTTAAAACTGCTTTATTGATGTTGACACTGTCAGGTATCTATCTCATGCAATTTTTTTGGTTCTTTGCTTTCATTTGCTTTCTTGAAGTCTTTTTTCTTTTTGCAAATTCATCATATGCTTTCTCAGATTCTTTTAAGATCATGTTGTCATTCTTCTACTTGTTAGACCTCTACATTATTTCACTTTATTGTTATAGATGCATTCTTGTTCTTCTTTGTTTCCATATGCTTTCTCAGTCTTTGCCATTTTGTAAATCGATCATATGCTTCCTTAGAACCTTTTAAGATCATGTGGTGATTCTTCTTCTCACCAGATGCATTATTTTACTTTATTATTATAAAATCTTTGTCCGGTTACTCTGGAAAGGAAAATCACTTTCATCTTCTCAAGTCTCTTAGTCACTGATGATGGAATGGTGAACAAAGATGTAAATTAAGCAGGCAAATTCGATAAAGTGCTCTTATTAAAAGTAAACACTTAAAAAATATGAGGAAGAAGAACTCCGAAAAATATGAGGAAGAAGGAATATATTTCTGTTATATTCAAAACTTCTTATCTTACAAGACCAAATGACACTCCTTATATAGGAGATATTACAAACATCATTATAACCCATTATATGCCACTTACATATTATATATTACCACAATCTACCACTATCATATTATATACATGCCACTATCTACCACCAACACCACTATCACATATTCTATACATGCCACTATCTACCACCAACACCACTATCATATTATATACATGCCACTATCTTATTATTAACACAAATTTCCAGCATAAACCTTGCCCCCTTTGATGATAACTGTCTTTTCTGCCTTGCCAATTTTATTTGGAACCTCTCAAACTCCAATCCCACACTGCTTTCAACTTAAAAGAAACCTGATGACAGTTTGACATGTCCTAGGTAGCAAACCTACTTCACAATCTAAAATAGATTTGAGAGCATCTATATTCACCACCTCATGAACCATGGTGAACTTTTATTATGTGCAAATTCACCTTCAAACCTATCATAACTATAATTCACAAAAGGTGACAATGTAGGTAGCTAAATTTCTTTTAAGTCCATCCCAGAAAAATGTAACTGCAAAATGAAAATAAGAAACCACCGTAGGAAACCAATCCACCTTCCCCTTTTCGGAAACCTTCCATAAATACGCCCTATGTAGTCTTCTAATCATTCTACTCAATGCTTCAATATCCAATTATGCAAAAGTATATAAACAACCATAACCCTATCATAATGCTATAAGAATAATACCATAGGTATAATCTTCTCTAGACAAAATAAAAAAAGAAAAAGGTGTAATTCTATGACACGGGATACTATTTCTACTGCCACAAACAGTCCAAGTAAGCACTCTTGAGTTACATAGTGACATTATACACTTTTTTTGGGTGTGTGGAGCTTGCGGAATCTACAGTTTTTATACATATTGCCTGAATCTAGCTATTATGGAATGAAACTTTCATTGAAAGATTCGTAATTAAGCTTGAATTTCTTTTTCATCTGATAATTTTGCCAACTAGGCATACAATCCGATAATTTTGTTGTTTTTTGAAACCATATAAATGTAGTTTATAATGTTTAATGGTTTCATTGAGATGCATAGAATCTTTCCATGAAGAAAAGTGATTTGTGTTATAACATTTTGTTTGATGTGAACTTTATACTTTGAAATTTGCCTCTATGTCTATAACTTAGTTCCTAAGAAAAGCATGTGTCTAAAATTAAAATTCCAGAAAAATGGGCGTAGTGAAGTGTAAAGCTGACTTCAAAGAATAATTTTTATATGCATGGAATAGTTCCCCCATATATGCCGATTAAAAAAAATGGTTGACCATATATTCATTCCGAAAGTCCTCTGGCTTCAAGCTTTGTTGTGACAATTTTTTTTAAAACATAGTAATATGTAAGTTTGTAATCTTTCTAATGGTTTTGGGAGAAAATTGAGTTATAAAATGGAAGACAGTATACTGTTCTATGTCTTTTATGCTGATGGCTTCATGCCATGCTATTTTATTAGTGGGTATAAAACTACCAAACCAATGTATAAGTTGAATCATATCCAGTGACATTGTTCATGTGCGTTTCCTTCCGTTATTTATTTGATGATTGTATTGGTTTCTGTTCCTGGATGTGCTTGTTCTCTCTCTCTCTCTCTCTCTCTCTCTCTCTCTCTCTCTTCGCTGTAGATGACACTACAGCAATTACAGTAACATTTTCAGCGTCCTTTTCTTTTTTTAATTCTTGCTTAACATTAGATCCCTACTGCTTGATTTTGATGAATTAAACAGCCTTGCTGTGTCCAGATTTCATTATTGCTTTCACCCTTATGTTACTTCTGTCCCTCCTATTATTGCCCTATTCCGTGGTAGCAGATAAAGCCTGTGACAGTTTACGGAGTCTTGCTGGACCCTTGTAGAAACTAACCGGAATCAATGTCGGGACAGTTTACATAGTCTTGTCGGACCCTTGAAGGAGCTAACCGAAATCAAAGTCGGGACAGTTTACAGAGTCTTGTCGGACCCTTGAAGGAGCTAACCGGAATCAAAGTCGGGACAGTTTACAGAGTCTTGTCGGACCCATAAAAAGTCGCATCCTCAAAAGGTGTGCCCAATTTTGTCAAAAGGCGTGCCATCAAAAGGCGTGCCCATTTTATCAAAAGGTGTACCGGACATGATGGCGAGGCACGTGACTTGGCTTGCGCGCCCAGGTTGTCGTCTAGCGCCGAGCGGCGCATGATACGCGTGGCTGCCTTGGCTATATAACCAAGACGAAGGCAGAGGTTGAGGCAGAGAAAAACTGAGAGAAACCTCTGAAAAATCCTTCGTGTTGCTGAGAACGAGAGTTCCTTGTGCTGAGAGAGAAACTCTGTAATACTCTGTAACCAACCCGTCTCTGAAACACTTAGCAACATGGCCTCTTCTTCCCGTCCAGCTACCCAAAACATGGCCTCCTCTTCCCGTGGGCTACTTACGCTCTTTCCAGAACTGAATGAGTCCACAAGAGAAATAACTGGTGCGGTGGCCAGTCGGTGGAGCAAAAAATGGCAGTGCAAACGGATGTGGAGGCTAATCAGTATACTTTGAAGGCATGTGTGGAGTCCATGACGGCGGTCACAAACTTGTCGCACCGGCTGCAGAGTAGGACAAATGAGGTGCAGCAATTAAACGCCCAACTAGCGCTGCTCCAACGCATGTATAAGGATGCGCGAGCAGAGATAAGTGTGCTGAAGGCAGAAAATAAGGAGCTGAAGC
This sequence comes from Camellia sinensis, assembly GCF_004153795.1. NCBI lineage: Eukaryota > Viridiplantae > Streptophyta > Magnoliopsida > Ericales > Theaceae > Camellia > Camellia sinensis. Next base: position 119,706 of record NW_021027532.1, on the reverse strand, counting down.
GAAAGACCACCGTGATGTTCAGATTTGGAGGGCCGCCATATGCTGCAGTGGAGGAGTATGGGGGAGTGAACGTGTTCGGCGGCGTGGAAAACACAGAGGCAGCACCGTCAAGGGCCGCTCAGGACGGAGGCAAGAAGAAGAGACCTGCAGTAGAGTAGAGAAGGGAAAAGAAAAATCCCACTGGGGGTGTGGTTGTTTTGTTGGTGTGTTTTTTTTTTTTTTTTTGAATTTGAAAACATTAACGGCATTGGCAATGACAATAAAGAAATTTAACAATTCAATTATCAGAATACGCAAACAATTGATTGCAAAATTTTGGGGAAGGACTGTTATGCTATAATAGAAATTTTCAAAAGAGTAACATTTTTATGGGGTTTCCTATAATTTTTTCTGCAAACCACGTGATTGTTGGAAATTCAAAAAGGCAAATGATCCTGATTAAATATTAATACATGAAACAATGTCTATTAAGGAAATATCTCTTCAAAGGGAAGCTAATCAGCTTGAACCTTACGAACCGGGATGTGAGGAGTAGATGCCCGGCGCCAGATAGGTTGTGCCCCACTTTGGAAAAGAAACGAAAAAGTAGAGGTAGTGCGCCAGAATAGGAAAATAAAAAGAAACGAAAAGAGGAAAGTGGAGTGGGGAACAGGATTGTAAGGAAAAATGGGTTTTAAAAATAAAAAAGAAGAAGAGATAAAAAATAATAATAATAAATAAATATATATAAAAAAAAAGTAGGAAAAGAAAAAGTTGTTGCTGGCTCTCTCTCTCAGCATCACACGTGGGTGGTGTAAAGAGAATGGTTGTAAAGTGTGTGCACTACCGTGGCATGTATTGCTTCATCTGACATTGGAGTTGGCCGGCATCATAAGAGAGAAGGATGGATGATTTTCCCCAATAAAAAAATCGTAGAGAAAGAAAATCTTAAAGATAAGAATCAGAAAAAGGATGGAAGAAGAGGGGAAGAGAATCAGAAACTGGTGTTAGACACAGCAAGACCCCCAAGACTTGATGATGATAAGAATCAGAATGAAGAATGAAGCTGGAGAGGATTGAGGCTGAGGCGACGATGACGCCGGAGGGATGAGCGGCGACGGAGACGACGCCGAGGTAGTGGCCGGTGTTGGTGGCGACGCTTGTGAGCTCGTCGGGGCTCCATACCCTCACCGTTTCATCCAGTGACTCCGTCAGAAGGAGCGCTGGCTGCGCATCCGTGGCTGGGACCCACGTCATCGTCCACACCGAGTCGTCGTGGTCATTGTCGACCGATAAAGGGATTGTGGTGGCAGTGATGAGGCTACAGGTGGTCAGTCTCAGACCGCGGTAGTCGCGAATAATGGCAGATGGGAAAACTCTCCTCCCTTCTCTTAGTGATGGCCGGAGCCAATGTGTTTGTGGGTGGCGCGTTCAACGAACCAAAAAAGGAGAAGACCAGGCACACAACAAAAGCTTGGAACGTTGTTGGGAGACCAAGATAAATTCCAATACTCGTGTCTGGATTGGTGGGATGGAGCTTAATTTTGAGTCATCTCTTCGTTGCGAAAAGTGGACTAGTAGTCGTGATCTCTTTGAGGGTGACGATGAGGAGTCGGAGAGTTAGCGAGCTCTGTAGACATCGGAGTAGGCGCCGGAGCCGACTCAATAGAGGATCTCGTACTTGGAGGTGATCTCGCAGTGGGTGTAGATGCTCCAGCTCTTTGCCGATGATGGCGGCGGTTGGAGGGAGGTGTAGCAAAGGTAGCAAAGGTATCTAGGCCTGGATGCTGTGTTTACTGATATGGGTTTGTCCGGCGGGCGGCTAAGGCGAGGTTGCCGCCCGCCGGTGAAGCAAAATTATTAGGTTCTTAACCTAGCTCTGATACCATGAAACAAATGATGTAATATTGATTGATTGATATTATTGATTGATGTATATTACAAATGGTGAGTGGCTCATTATATAGGAGAGGGTGAGTGTAGTAGGTGAGGAGTAGGTGGTGGTAGGTGATGGTAAATTGGTGGTAGGTGATGGTAAATTTTAACACAAGCTTTGTTGTGACAATTTTTTTTTAAAACATAGTAATATGTAAGTTTGTAATCTTTCTAATGGTTTTGGGAGAAAATTGAGTTATAAAATGGAAGACAGTATGCTGTTCTATGTCTTTTATGCTGATGGCTTCATGCCATGCTATTTTATTAGTGGGTATAAAACTACCAAACCAATGTATAAGTTGAATCATATCCAGTGACATTGTTCATGTGCATTTCCTTCCGTTATTTATTTGATGCTTGTATTGGTTTCTGTTCCTGGATGTGCTTGTTCTCTCTCTCTCTCTCTCTCTTCGCTGTAGATGACACTACAGCAATTACAGTAACATTTTCAGCGTCCTTTTCTTTTTTTAATTCTTGCTTAACATTAGATCGCTACTGCTTGATTTTGATGAATTAAACAGCCTTGCTGTGTCCAGATTTCATTATTGCTTTCACCCTTATGTTACTTCTGTCCCTCCTATTATTTCCCTATTTTCCAATTAATTCGCATGATTCATGATAATTTTATTATCATTTTGTGGAAGATGGATTAAAATTGTGGGACAAAAGGTCATTAAATACTTTATCTATTCAGCTAGGATATGTAGATTGGCTACTTTAGTTGTCGCATGCAAAAGATTCAAAGTAGTGAATGCACCATTAAACTTGCATGCGATATGGAATTCAATGAGACACCTCTTACTGAGCTTCTGTTTTTTTGGTTATATGGTGCAGTTCTATGAAGAGCTAGTCCATGGGAAGGCTTCAGGCATAAAACTTGGACAGTTACCTGATAAACCTGTGAATAAAAAGACTAAATTCACATATTCTGACTCTTCTAGTAGTGATGATGATGATGATGATGAGAACGAGGACGATGATGATCAGAAGGAAAAGGAAGAGGACAAAGATAAACCAGGTACTCATGCAGAAGATGATGCAAATCATGAAAGTTCCATACATGCAGACCCAGATCCTCATAAACTGGAAGAAAATAAGGATGATAATAAAGAGGCTGCTACATGTCATAAAAGTCCAGAAGTTGAAGTTGAGGAGCCACCAACAAAGAAACAATGCCTAGAAACAAATGCATCAAAACATGGAAATGTCATAACTAATAAAGTGGAGGAGAAGTCCATAGATAAGTTAATTGAAGCAGAACTTGAAGAGTTAACTGACAGAAGCAAGGTAAGTCAATGATAGCTTCTGAAATAGTTTTGGCACTTCATATATATGGGAATGATATTGTGAACCCGGACTCCGTGTCATTAAACCATTTTAGCTTATGGCCTAAGAAGCATGGACATGGATACGGATATGGACATGGATGCGGATGCAGATGCGGACATGGATAGGGCATGGGACACGGCAAATTAAAAAAAATGGGGGCATGGACAAGGCGGGGACACGACAATAAAATATGTTTTTATATATTTTTATTTACTATCTAGATTAGTATTAGATCTACAAACAATCAATATTAACAAAAATTAACTCTAATTCTATAATTTTTTATTTATTTATTAAAAAAATGCACTTTTGAATTTACACTTACAGTTTATATATATATATAATTTTATGGATGATCTATTAAGTATTTAAATCTAAGAAAAAAAAAATAATAACATTCAACATTCATCAAAAGCACTAAAGAAAATGAGAGAAAAGACAACTTGGTATGTTTCTAGTGTGTCCTCGGTGTTTCCCCTAAAAATAAATTATTTAAATAAGGATACATGCCATGTGACGTGTCCCATATTTGTCCCCGCCGTTTCTATGTGTCCGAAACGGATACGGCACTTGTTTTGAAGTATCGGTGCTTCATAGCTTATAGCTGTTGTTTTGTTTTATTTTGTTCTTTTTTTCAAAGAAATTTATTTTAAATCCTTCTTGTCCTTGGTTATTATCATGGTTTGCAGCAATTTCATTTCCAGCAGTTTGCGCTGGAAATTTTTGCACGCCTTCTTCTATTTAGTGATATATGCTAGTGATAGCGGATGCATACAGAATTACTTTTAGTTATTTATTTGGTAACATTAATGTGGATTTATATCTTCACCGCAATTGAAATTTGTGGAAAGTATGTTCTTGTCTCAATGGTCTTGTATATTCAACCAAATCTGCTATGAAATTTAAAAAGAAAAGGAATATATATAAGAAAAATGGAAGCATCCAATTCAATATGCTCACTAAGCTTTTATTTGTGCCTATAATTTTTTTATGATTTTTATTTTATTTTATTTTAATTTTTCACTTGCCTATTTACTTCCTGTTCTTACCAACAAAGAATCACACAATTTTTTAAGCATTATCTCACACTTTCTTCAAATTCCACTCAATTCTTAACGGATAAACTTTTTCCTAATCAAAAGAAAAAGATTTGGTGGAAACTTTGTAATTTGTATTCCTGGAGATTGGAGGGTTTCATTGTCTATAATTAATAAGTAAATTGTTTTGTTAGCTTTACCATTTATGTGGAGTTGATGTCTTTTCTGGATAATTTAATTGTATATTCAATATAAGATTCCATCTTTTGAGGGGGCAATTTGTAAACCATTTGATGCATCTATATGCATAGTTATGAAGTCTCAAATTGTGGGTAAGATGCCAAGTCTCCTAGAGCTTGAGTGCAAAGTGCAATGTTAAGTGCGATCTGAGTGAAGCTATAATAGTTGTATCTTGTATATATTAAATGTACTTTCATTTGAAAACAATTTATAATCTATATATATTTTTGACAAATTATGAGCTTCCTATATTACTTAAAGCATATTCTTATCCTGGATATTCCTTGAATCTTTCTCCTGTTTTGATAATAAATTGTTGTGTTTTTGAAACAGAGGCATTTTAACAACCTTGATTCAGGGTGCAATGGTGTTGTATTTGTTCAAATGCGTAAGAAAGATGGAGACCCAAGCCCCAAGGATATTGTGCAACACATGATGATGTCAATTGCCTCAACAAGGAAACATATATCAAGGTTCATTGGATTTTGTATTTGTCAATTACCTTTGTACTGTTAATAGGTTATTTTATCTTAAAAAGATGTACAGAAGGTTCACAATCTGGTTTTAATCAGGTTCATCTTAAGAGTGTTACCTGTTGAAGTCACATGCTATGCTTCAGAAGATGAAATCACAAGGGCAATCCAACCACTCATTTCACAATACTTTCCTGTGGAAACTCAAACTGCACTCAAGGTACTATTTGCTAACTTTGTATCAACATTGGAAGGGGGATAATTTGCATTTGTCTCCTACTACTGCCAAGGTAAAAAATTTGGAAAGAAATAAGTTAATGGAGCAAATTTTAAAGTCTATGGCCAAGGGTGATGTGGCTTCCTGGAAATCTCTTCCCTAGTTGTGAATTTCCCTGGTTAATGTTGGAATTTCTATGATGAAATTAGCTATAATTTGTGGATATGAACTCAAGTGTTGTGTTTTTACTTTGGACATGTGTGCCAGATGAAGATGCTATCCAAAATCCAGGGCCAGGAACATGGATAAGTTTATGCTTGTGAATTTACTTTATTGACCGAGAACAATGATCTATATGCATACATGCATGCAGAGCAAAAAAATGATAAAAAATAATAGTCATGGTGCAGTCTCCTTCGCAAGGAGCCACATATAGCTCACATGTGTATTTTTAAGATTACTGTAGATAAAGAACCTGTTTTTTGTGCAAACTAGTTTGAACATGTGTGGCAGTGTCAAGTTGTTGACACTGTCAACAAGTCTCAACTCTCAAGACGCAAATCTTTCTCAAAGGATGGGGAGAAAATGTCATACATGTCATAACAAAGTAGTGGGTAAAGGTGTTTGTTCCACCAAACTTGAGAAACTTTGTTATCATAAAGAGGCAGTTGGAAACACCAATGGGGATGCAAAGATACTCATCCAGGAGATCTGGGAGAAACATGTCCATGCTGGACTGGCTAATCTCTCTTTCTCTCTCCTTGTTTTTTTAAACATTTTCTTGCATTGCATTATTGCTGTTAACTCCGGAAAAAATTACACATTCTGAACTTCACTTTTTGTGTTGATGTTCTTCGAGAATTTCAGCATGTATTATATAGATTTGGGATTTGGGATATTTAATACATCTGAACTAGAAGTCATATGCTGTAAGTTTAAGAGTTTTTTCTTTTTGTTGGTGAAATTTGTTAATTGTGGCTGGGGAACAATTAAGTTAGTACACTTCACTTACTGGTTTACCAACATTAAACCTCTTGTTCTTTTTTGACCCCTAACGAACTCCAATGTTGGGAAAGACAGGTGGGAAAAAAAAAGAAGAAACGAGCTTGGGTTGGAATTGGATCGTGTTGTGAGTTCACCTAGTTGGAATTGCATGTTTCGAACACGAACTGTAATGTGTTGCCTGGACTTTTCTGACTTATCTGTTGTAGTTTGCAGTATTGTATGAAGCCCGAGCAAATACTGGTATAGATAGGATGAAAATCATCAATGCAGTTGCAAAATCTGTTCCTGCACCTCACAAGGTTGATCTCAACAATCCAGATAAGAACATAGTGGTTCAAATTGTCAAGGTAAGATGTGCTTTTCGATGTAAAATTTTGCCTTGTGTATGTCCACTAGTAATGCTTGTTTATAACACAAACCAGTTTTTAATTGTTAAGTTGATTGTCGCGTAGAGATTTTGGGATAGTTCATCTTCGTGCCTTGTCAATCTGGTTTACACATTCAGATTAATGCCTTGTCAACCTGGTTAATCGATCCTGTGCTAATACCATTTATTATTAGTTTCTAAAATTTTGTTAATTTACGGTAATACGTCAAAGGACACAGACAAACTATTTCATTTGCAGAGAAGATGAGGAAATGAAATAGATCTGTTGATAAATGCTTTGAAATCCTGCCTCTTAACTCAATGAATTGACCTGAAACTGTATGTTAACTGTTTTCTATTTAGTGGTTATTACTCTTGTTTGTTTTGTTTGAAAGACACATGGTTAAAAGTTACCCGTGCCCTTTAATGGTTTCTCCAAGAGTATGAGCACTTGTTGCTTGGTTCTATGGATTGACAGCTTAAATGTGAAATCTGAGGCAGCTCACATCATCCTTTATAATAATTGTCATTTCAATGTGGCATTAGAGAACAATCAAATCTCAGAATTGTCATTTCAATTAGTGCTTTCCATGGGTACATTACATCTTATCTATCCATGTAAGCATCAGAGCACATTGAAATATAATTTTCAAGAACTTCTAGATGATTAAGGTTTGTGTTCCCATCTTTTGCTTTGTTGGACATGCTTGTTGGGTATACCTTGTCATGTTTGATGAGGGTACGCCTTGTCATGTTTGATGGGATGTCCATTTCTGTTGTGGATGAGCCACTGGATTACAATAATTGTCATTTCACTCTCCTTTAGTTTTTACGTAATCCTCTTTTTGTAGTTGTAGAAATCACAAAAATTCTACATATGCATTGTGTATCAGAAGTTTATGTATACAATACATATTAACCCAGTGAACTGTAGGGATAAGAAAGCCTTCTGAGGGACTATAGAGCCCGCAAAATCTATCCCTTGTTTTTAATATGCTGTTTCTAGGTAAATTGTTAAAGGGTTTGTTACACATTTTACCCCTAAATAATTGCCAGATTGTGTACTTAGTCCATAAACTATCGATTTAGTCCCTAAAGTATATAAATCAAAGTCTAATTAGTCTCTAAATTATCTATCTAAACTATCTATTAAATCTACTAAGTTCTTAAAGTATTTAATTCAAACCTATTTAGTCCCTAAAAGGATTACAAAAATAAAATATATGTTCATAAGTATTATAAATTAGTAAAAGACCCTACCCATTTTAGGAGATAAGTAAGAAAATATTATAGATAATTGTCATTACTTTTATAAAGGAAATTCACCATAAGGACTAACGCCCACTTTTCAAAGACAATAAAAATTAGTTTTTTTTTTCTTTCAAAAACTAGATTGGGTCTTTTACTAATTTATAATGCTTATAGGCTTATATTTTATTTTTTAATCATTTTAGGGACTAAACAAGTTTGAATTAAATACTTTAGGGATTTAATGGATTCAATCGATAATTTAGGGACTAAATATATACTTTACGGATTTAGTAGACTCGATCGATAGTTCAAGGATTAAGTAGACAATTTGGTGATAGTTTAGGGGTATAAAATGTAATAAACCTATTTTTAAATTATGTTGCTTATACTTTGTGATCTGGGGCAAGTAGGACAAAAAATGCTTAGCTTATATGCCTTTATCTTGGTATGGTTTTTGGTGAAAATTGTGTCTCTTTTGTTAAAGCCACTTGTATAAATTTGAAATTGAAATTTCTCCCTGGGCTGTTAATTACTGCTTTCCCATTGGGTTTGACATAGAGGCTAGTCAAACAAGACTGTTCCGAGTGTCACATTTAAGGTTGGGATGAAGTCATTAGTGCCTTTTCCTGTAGAATCGATTGTACTGGCGATTAGATTCACCCTTTTTACAGCCCAATTGGCAAGCACGAGTCTGAACATTTGCCTCGTTTGCAACTGAATGAAATTGTATTGAATTGTCTGAATAGTATATGCTATTGTTCATGCATTATAAGTTTCTTTAATTTGGGGTACAACGATCGTGATTATAAGTTTGTTAACTTTTCTCTCTTTCACAGACTGTGTGCTTGATGGGAGTAGTTGAGAAATACAAGGAATTGGCCAAGTACAATCTGAGGCAGCTATCATCCAAACCATAGTTTCTTCCACACTTTTTTGGGTATTATTATAATTGGGAGTTGCTTTGTAATTTTTGTCAGATGTTATCAAATCGTTATTAGGTTAAAGATTTTGATGAAAAATCAAAAGATGAATTAAAGATCTTGGACTTGAGAGATGAGGAGCTGTTTTCTTTTAAATTATTTAATAACATGCTTATCATTCTAAAAGTTAATGTGACATGGCTATGTTTTTATTACCCCTATTAATTCTACTTTTGGAGGCTTGTTTAGCTGTTTGACTCAGTAGTATTATTATTGTTATATATCTAAGGGGGAGTTGCTTTGTAATTTTTGTCAGATGTTATCAAATTGTTATTAGGTTAAAGATTTTGATGAAAAATCAAAAGATGAATTAAAGATCTTGGACTTGAGAGATGAGGAGCTGTTTTCTTTTAAATTATTTAATAACATGCTTATCATTCTAAAAGTTTAATGTAACATGGCTATGTTTTTATTACCCCTATTAATTCTACTTCTGGAGGCTTGTTAAGCTGTTTGACTCAGTAGTATTATTATTGTTTTATATCTAACTGAACAAACTGATGGACTTGCTGACAAAGATGTTCATGGGTTGTATCTTTACTCATCCAGTATCGTCCCTTAAATCTTCTGTGATTCTTTACGAGTCTGCCTAATATTAGGGCTGCTTTGACATCTATGAAAAAAGACAAAAAATTAAAAAGTTATCACTATTCACAAAATATATATATATATATAAATTTACAAAAAAAGGTACGAGTTAAAAAGTGTATTGAAGTGATGTGTTGTTTGTAGTGTTGTTGGTACACACTAGACAGTTGGATGCACTTCTCATGATACACAAGACAATGCTGTTCAGCCTATGGGAGCCCATAACGGATCCCGTTTCGATAATCTGAACTGTTTAATGTGTAGAACTCGTCGAATATTATATGTTTGTAAAAAATCACGTTAATCGGATATCGATAACTATATGATTAAATTAGTTTTGTAAAAAAAAAATAGACGGTGAAGAAATTAACAGTTGACAAAAAAACTAATATGATCAGATAGTTATCGATATTCGATCAATATGATTTTTTACAAGTATATAATGCTCGATGAGTTTTATATATTAAACGGTTCTTTTTATCAAAACGGGACCTGTGGTGGGCTCCCATAGGCTGAAAATCTGCTCCTACATGTGTTTGCTGCCCATCGTCTGGCTTCTTAGACAATCCAAGTCAGTAGGCATTTAGATATAGTAGGGATAAAATGGTAATTTAGATATTTTTATATAATATTTTAATACACATTTTTTTTTTGTAAAAAGTCAAAAATTTATTCTAAACATATATATATTTTTCTCTAATTTTTTTACTAAAAAGTTAAAATATGCATTTATTTAGAACACTCCAAACAATCCTGGAGCACACAGTGCTGCTCAAACAAGAAGCAAGCTTAGAATTTGGTTAACCAAACAAATCGTTCACAAAACTGCTATAGTGTGTTCCCTAGTGAATGAGATACTAGCAATTCCCGATAATAGCCAAAGACCCCGATACCTATTGTAAATTTTAAATTTTACCAATGAAAATTGTTTCAGAAAAGATTGAAATGAGGGTTGACCATAGCATAATTTGGCCTGTGGTGTTGACTGGTCCCAAAATCCTTTATGTGTCCTTATCCAAAAGTTTGTGACAACCTTCGTAAGGATGTGCCATGAGGCTTTGGGTACCTAACTGAACCAATTTGATTTCTTAGATATTTTTCCAGTTTATTAATTTTGCTGAGTGTTCATGTCCTGCTTTTACTTAGTTTTCTTATAAAGAAGCCAAAAAAAGAAAAGAAAAAAGGAGCAGAAACTTTAGCCCCCTCAGATTTAGACAAAGAACAAACAGAACAAGGAGCAAACACAATAATCTTGTTTTCCAATCCAAACTCAAACTAGCAATTCATTAGTACACTTCATTTTTAACTGCAAATATCCATGAAATCTCAATTTTCAGTTAAAACAAGACACATTGTAGAAATCGTGAGAGAAAAAAAAACGAAAAAGGAATAAATGGAAGAAAATGTTGAAACAATAATCTCGTTTAAATCTTTCTTTCCTCCAGAAGAAAAGAACACTTCTCAGAGAATTTTTCAGAGAATAGATGAGAATGATTTTTGATCAAGGAATGTTTTCTGGGTTATGTAACTTGCCGTCCGTTGTTCAGCAGAGCCTCTGTTATATATAGAGAAGATTATAGAGCCGTTATATTTATTTGAATATAATCCATTCTATCATTACTGATTTGATCTTGTGGGAGGCAAAGCTTGGATCTGGAACAACTTTATTTCAAAGAATAGCCGTTGTAGCTCAGAGCCGTTGAGAGAAAAGTTTGAAACGAAGCAAAACTGGGCAAAAAGAGCTTGGCTGGTCGTCCGGCCAGATGTCCTCCCGAACGTTCGATCCTTTGCAGATTTAAACCTTTTGGACTGCTGTTGTGCTGGGTTAATTGAATCTCTGTTTTGGGCTGTTTGAGCCTCTGTTTTTGGGCATTGTTTTTGAGTTGAAATGAACTCCTAATTGAGCAAATATTAAATACATTCTAACAACATTTAGGATAAAAGTTTAGGTAAGAAATAATGGGGTAAAATAAATTGTGATTCTATTTTTTTCTTCTAAATAAATTAAAACGTAATTAAATAAATCATAAAAATAAATAAGTCTAACATAGAGGATTCATTTATATACTTTCATAATTTAGAGAATTAAAGTGATACATCTTAATAATTTAGGAGGTTTCCATGTGAATAACCTATGTTATATTAATTGGATGGTGACTTAATATATAACTCTTTACACCTTGTTGAGTCACATGATTTTTTATTTTTTATTTTTTATTTTTACTGAGAAGTGAATTGAATTGAATGAGAGATAGAGAATAGACAGTTGTGTACATTACACTTAGGCTTGTTTTTTGAGAACTTGTCTATTTTAGTTGACTTTTTAATTATTTTATAATAAGGAAAAAAGTTTTATTTGAAATTATTTGTGATTTTTATTTATTTATTTTTTTTGGGTGTGAGAGAAAAAGTGATTGATTGATATTAGATGTGACATTTTGTCTTATTGGCTATTTTAGCCTTTTTTGTCTTTAGGTTTAGGCTTTTCTCCAGTCTGAAATCGAACTAGAGCATGATGTTGGACCTCCGTGATCACGTGGCTATTAACATCCGATTAACATGATTTTTTTACAGGGATAAAGTACTCAATGAGCCCTATCCATTGCACTGTTTGAATTATCGATGTGGGCTCTGTGGTAGGCCCACAGAGATCTAACATCACGCTCCAATTGGGTCCCAACAGGAGAAAAGCTGCTCCCTCATCTCACTAACTATTTTAGCCAAAAATTCTATTACCAAATATGGCCTTTATATGACAAGTGGAATCAAGTTTAATATTTATTTGGTTTTGTGTTTACCACATTTTGGAACTTAGATTTTTAGTCAAAAGTCAAAAAATTATTATAAATTGTCACATCATTTTTTCTATTTTGTTTTTTTTTTTTTTTTTTTGTAAAAAGTCAAAAATTTAATGCAAACATATATATATTTTTCTCTAATTCTTTTACTAAAAAGTTAAAATATGCATTTATTTAGAATATTCCAAACAATCCCGGAGCACATGGTGCTGCTCAAACAAGAAGCAAGCTTAGAAATTGGTTAACCAAACAAATCGTTCACAAAACTGCTATAGTGTGTTCCCTAGTAAATGAGATTCTAGCAATTCCCGATAATAGCCAAAGACCCCGATGCCCATTGTAAATTTTAAATTTTACCAATGAAAATTGTTACAGAAAAGATTGAAATGAGGGTTGACCATAGCATAATTTGGCTTGTGGTCCTTTGTGTCCTTATCCAAAAGTTTGTGACAACCTTCGTAAGGATGTGCCATGAGGCTTTGGGTACCTAACTGAACCGATTTGATTTCTCAGATATTTTTCCAGTTTACTAATTTTGCTGAGTGTTCATGTCCTGCTTTTACTTAGTTTTCTTATAAAGAATCCAAAAAAAGAAAAGAAAAAAGGAGCAGAAACTTTAGCCCCCTCAGATTTAGACAAAGAACAAACAGAACAAGGAGCAAACAATAATCTTGTTTTCCAATCCAAACTCAAACTAACAAATCTCAATTTTCAGTTAAAACAAGACACATTGTAGAAATTGTGAGAAAAAAAAAGAAAAAGGAATAAATGGAAGAAAATGTCGAAACAATTATCTCGTTTAAATCTTTCTTTCCTCCAGAAGAAAGAGAATATGTGTGGGTAACTGCCAAACCACCTTTAACATCTAGCAATAGGCTTGTATAACTTCTCCACCATCTTCCTGTATTCTGTAAGAGACGAAAGATCAATATTGCAGCCATTAAAGTCTGTAAATTCATTTGAAAGGTGTTAAAAACAAAAATATTGTATTTTACCTTCTTGGTTGCTCCATAGTGATGCAGCTTGTGTGTTTAGAGGGGAGCTTGTATTTGGTTCTAAATTCAACACCACCAAATAAAAAAAATAAAATAATGGAGAATGTAATAAGCACAACCATAACAATCAAATGGGTATTCTAAATTTTGTTTAAAAAAGAAAAAAAGAAAATAAATTTAGTGAATAATTTTACCTCCAAGCAGACTCTGGATAGAAAGCAGTATTGTTCTCACATCATAAGCTGATGACCATTTATCCTACACAACAAGCACAATTCACAATTAGCAACATACATACATTATTAATGAAAATCTATAATGACGAAGTATAACAATATCGCCTTCTAGTGTTTTTGGATTCATCCAATAATCACCTGAAGGATGTCCAAGCATATGTTGCCATATAAATCTAGATTGGGATGAAAACAGACGGTCTCGAATTTGACCTTGGGAGGCTTAAAGGGGTAATCGTTGGGAAACGAGAGAGAAAGCCTGTACTCTTTTCCTTCAAAGACTGTGTCTTTGCTTCCAGTAATGGTCCCTTTCCAGCAGAATATATTGTCTTCCTCAGGGAATGCTGATATAAGGGAATCGCCACTCATCTTTACATTGTGACAAGAAAGAGAGAGTTTATCAGAGGACACTTTGAAAAAACAAGTCAATGCTCAAAAAAATTCACATTCTGTGAATGATTCTTACCATTAAGGCCATCAATTCAGATTGCAACCTGTTTTGTGGTTTTTTGGGGGGGTAAAGAAGAAGAAAAGATTCAGAAATCCTTGAAATCACAAGTTAGGAAATAAATGATAAACTAGCTATGTAGAATGCAATTCATTTCAGGGAAACACAAACAAACACAAAAATAAAAAACAAAACAAAATCAATGAAATAAAGAAACAAAAAGCAATCTATTTAATGAAAACAGATCAATAAAGCAGAACTAAAAAAACCCAATAAACAATATGTTACTTCAATAAAGAAAAAGGTAAATTACATTTTTACCCCCGTCTTTTATCTTAATTTTACTTCTATCTACATCACCTTCAACCTGTGTTTCAATATTGTCTTCCCGTCATCCAAAATTTAAAATAGAGGGTAAGTTAGAACATGAATAATCAAAATGAAAATTGAAGAAAATTTAAGAGTGAAAAATTGTAATTTGTTTTATAACTTCATTCAGTGTTTTATAACTTCATTCAGTGTTTCAATTGTAAACAACGAATGAACCAATTGAAACACTGAATGAAGTTGAAGGCTTAATTTAATTGTTGTCATAGAAGGTGAACAACAAATTAAAATTTAATTAAACATTGATGGGTGAAAATGTAATTTACCCTAAGTTGGTTGGGGATTTGAGGAGGAATTTCAAAAGGGAAGAGAGTGTGTGAAAATAGGTGAAATGTAATTATATTTTATTTACATTTTATCTTCTTTTTTTCTTTATCTTTTTAAATTCTTTTTCAAATTCCTCAACCATACACAGCGTGAAGAAATTCCAAAGCATAAGCTGCAACATATATTTTGTAAAAACAAAAACATAAAAGAACCTTCTAAAAATGCAAATAATCAAGACACAATTAGACCAATCAAGTTCAAGAACAAAAGAGAGACCAATTCAACACGAAATCCTAACCCAGAAACCAATCTTTCAACTACATAGATAGAAATTGATGAAAACGTAAGTAAAAACAAATCCCAAATGTCATAATAATCAAGTTTGGATTTTAAAAAATGTACATATGTATTAGGTGTTTAATTGTACCTCTTGAGGACAGGGAGGGTGTCGACACTCTTCGCCGTGGGGAGAGGCTGTTTGGAGGATGCGATTTCCATGGCGGTCACCGCTATGTTATTGCCTTGGTTGTGGCCGTTCATGTTAGTCATCGTCTCTCTCTCTCTCTCTCTCTCTCTCTTTCCTGGTTCTGATTCAAACGGTGATATGTTGAGAAGATTTGAGACCCGGCTAGAGAGAGAAGCAGAGAGACAGAGCTTGATGAATAGAGAGAGAGAGACAGAGAGAAAGAGAGAGAGAGAGAGAAGGGAAGAGATGGAGGAATTGGATGTCTTCTTCTTCTTGTTCTTTCTAAGAAGAAATGTAGAGGAAGGAGTCTCAAGAATTCAAACACTTATTTGAACGTTACATCATTTGCTTTTTGTAATTTTCGGTTTTTTCTCATAACGGCTAGTTTCAATTTCTAAGACCCTGCATCGTCTAGGGTTAGGGTGGCCCTACTAGGATGCAACCAGCCTTGCCACAATTTAAAGCCCAACAAAAATTACAACTAAAAAGACACGATCTCATATATAATCAAAATTTATATAATCCTAAAATAAAATATTTATATCAATTAGTTGTATATATTTTTAATTTTTACCAAATTTTTTTTATTTATAAAAAATTTGAGACGTTACTACATTTCACTATTGTCATATTTTCGATGGATGGTCACCGAAATCTCGTTGGAATATTCAACATTACTAAGAAGTTGTCAGAGTATTGTCAAAAATTTGCTAGAGTATTGCCGGGGTGTTCGGAATATCATTGAAAGTCGTCGAAATGCCCAAAACGTTCGTTGAAACTCATAGGAATGTCCATAATATTGCTAACAAAAAAAAGAATAAATGGAGAAATTAGAGTGAAAAAACATAGCAAAACATGCTAAATATTGATAAAATGAAAAGAAAAAATATGTAACAACAAAAAACAACAACGTTAGGAAAAACATATGCTATTTTTAAATTTTTATAGGATTTAAACAAATAATCTCCAATTGATCAAATTGCAAAAGCAAGTTTTGAAACTGTAAAATTGTTACAGTTTCAAAGCATGATTCTATTAAAAATCAAATTGAAAAATATGTTATGAAATTACAAAATTTTACAGTTCTAAAGAAAGATATGAAATTGAAATTTTTTACAATTTTAAAGCATGATTCATTTCAACATCAAAAAAACTAAAACTAGAAAATTTTATAGTTTTCATCACCTATAACTAAAATTCGAAAACAACTTATTCATAACTTGAAAATTTTGTTCAGTAAAATAGGAAAAGAGGAGTATGTAGTAGAGAAAAAGTAAAAAAATTGAGAAATTGAAGGAGAGAGACAGATATTGAGAGAGGGTTGTACTCCGACAACTATTTTTGGTTTAGATCTAGCTGGATCTGATGTAAGTAGATCTACATCAAATCTGAGTAGATCTACTTATCTTCTTCGCTGGAAACTCATCTCTTTCACTGTCGGTGATGGCGAAGCAAGGAGTTAATGGTTAATGGTTGCTAGTAGACCCCAATTGATGGTGGTCACCGGTGACTGTGTAACAGCACGGGTTGAGACCCGACCTTCATTTTTTTTTTTGGTAGAGATAGTTGTTAAAAAAAAAAAAAAGGATTTTCAGTCATAATTAGACTAGGCTCGAAAATTTTCTTAGTGTGGAAATTGGATTTTTCGAAACTTATGATTTTGAAAATAATTTTTTGTGATAATTGTTCCTTATATATTAAATAGTCTAATTTAATTTTATGAGACTTTTCTATGAAGTATTAACCCCTTTGCTTCAACATAAAACTTAAAAATTTCAGCCAAAAAAATATTTTTGTACTAAAACTGGGGGAACCACTTTTTGATTTAATTAGATTTTGATTTTTCTTTTGTATTTTTCTTTGAATCTAAATAGGGGGTATTTCCTTATTTACATTATAAACTTGACGTGTATAAGCCCATAAAAGCCATGAATCACTATGAACAACCCAAACCCATCACTTGGAGCCCAATACATAACCCAGCTGGTGAGGTCCAGAATAGCTGGAATCCAACATGGCATAAAGAGCCAATGACATTCAGACACATGGTAGGTGAAGGACGAGCTACATCAGCAGACAAAAATCTGCAAAGTTATTGCTACTGCGCATCACCATTAATGCAGCCCATCACAGCATTTATTACGACAACACCTCTCCATCGGAACAGGACCCCCTTACCCTGAACAAGGTAAGCTACAGCATAGACTTTCGGTGAGGAGGGTAGGTCGGAAAGGACAACGAAATGATTACCAAAGGATATAAGCAAACGTTGAAGACAAGAAGAAGGTTAAGCTTTCTATCTCTAATTTCTTTCTACACCTTACTTCTCCTTCTAACTTGCTCGTCGGAGGGTTCACTGGGGGACTACTCCGTTCCCCGTTGGACTTGTTTGCAGGTTATCTGGTGGGCTTGATCATTTGGACGTGGGCCTGAGGAGCTTGGACCTGTCCGATCCATCCACTGGAACAAACTGTATCATCAGTTGGCGCCGTCTGTGGGAAAGACTTTGCTCCGCGCGCTAGTTGTGCTCATTGTCGCCGGAGACCCTATCCCAACAACCTTTTCCTCCTACCCATCAAAGTGTATGGTCACAACTAGATCCACGGCTTCTCACAATAATGCTGCCGACCATCAGGTTGACCCCCCCAATCCAAACAACCCACCGCAGTGTTTTATCGAGCTTACCAACAGCATTAACTGCATGGCTGAGCAAAACCGGGTCTTGATAAATGCTTTACTCCAAAGAAACCTTCTGATGCCTCCTCCACCACCTCCAGATTTTCCACCCAACCAAGAAAGAGCCCCGAGCCATACTATTCCGCAGCCTAATCCACCCAACAGAGAAGGCTTGTAACCCCCTCCTCCAGGTATAAACCTACCACCCCGGGGCCTACAACCATCGATCCCGCCACCAATCCTTGAAGGAGAGGCTAGCAGCGTCTAGCCCCCGCTACCCTCCGGAGGTGACCACATCCCTCTCTGGGACGCAGAACTCCGAGCCATGAAGCTCCAACTCCGAGGGATCATGCAGAACATCCAGCATAAACCCTCTACTACAGCAAACTCACCATTTGTCGCCTTCATCTGCGACAAACCTCTACCCCCCAAGTTCAAGATGCCCACCATCGACTCTTTTGACGGTACGACGGACCCAGTCGACCATCTGGAGACCTACAGAACCCTCATGATCCTCCATATATTCCCTGACGAGATCATGTGTCGAGCTTTTCCCGTGACACTAAAGGGGTCAGCTCGGCTGTGGTTTAGCCAGTTACCAGCAGACTCCGTCTCCACTTTCTAACATCTCAGTGACTCCTTCCTCAGCCATTTTATTGGAGCCCAGCACCAGCGACGCTCGATAACCCAACTCCTCAACATTCGGCAGACCGAGGGGGAGTCGCTACGCAGTTTTGTTACCCGTTTCAACACCGAGGCACTATAAGTAGCGGAAAATAATGACAAGGTCATCCTCACTGCTTTCATGGTCGGTCTGCGGTCGTCCGATTTCCTGTTCTCCCTCTCTAAAAACCCCCCAACCTCCATGGCGGCACTACTCTCCAAAGCCCAAAAATACATGAATGCTGAGGATTCCCTAGCCGCTCGGCAAGATCCCATAACCAAAAACCCGGCCCCCAGAGAAAAGAGAAAAGACTCAGAACCCAGAAACACCCAGCATAATAGCCAAACACCACATTATACCGACCGACCCCCCCGAGCTGACAGGTCGGCAACAGTCCGACCGCCCGGTCGGTTTAAGCGCTACACACCCCTTAACTCCCTCATGGAACAAGTCCTAAATCAGATCCAGCGGGACTACCCCCTTAAATGGTCCCAACCGTCGCGAACCCCTTCCAATCAGAAAGACCAGCCCAAATATTGCCGCTTCCACCAGGACCATGGCCATAACACCGATGAGTGCGTTAACCTCAAAGATCAGGTCGAGACCTTCATACGCCAGGGGCGTCTTAGCCGGTTCACGGACACCCACCCTCAGCAGAGGCAAAGAACTGAGCCCCTCAGAAACAACCGCCGGCGCACCCCTCCAGGAGCCAGCCCAACCTAACCAAGGCCATGATCGCCCTCCACAGCAACCTCGGCCGCCAGGCAACCCCTCTCCACCTGTTGGAGAGATCAGAGTCATTTTAGGCGGCCTTGCTTACGGGGGACCGTCCTGCTCGGCTCAGAGGGCAGAACTCAAGAAGATCAGGCAGGGCTCAGACAAAGCAGTTGCCATGGTCGATCGACCCTCCAAACAGCCCAAGCAGTGGACCGAGCCTATTACCTTTACGGACGCCGACTGTACAGGCATCCGCTACCCTCATGATGACCCTCTCGTCATTTCTGCCCTCCTCTCCAACTACAAGGTCAGATGAGTTCTCATCGACAACGGCAGTTCTTCAGACATCATCTTTCTCAACTGCTTTCGCTAGCTCAAAATTGGAGAGGAAAGTCTGTCTCCTCTACAAACCCCTTGGTTGGTTTCACTGGCAACCGGGTGACCTCCATCGGCTCCATCGATCTCCCCATCACCATCGGTGAATACCCACGGCAGATTACCAAGTTGCTCACTTTCCTTGTGGTCGACTGTCCCTCTACCTACAACATCATCCTTGGTCGCACCGCCCTTAACACTTTCCAAGCTATCACTTCAACTTACCACCTCGCCATAAAGTTCCCTACCGACCTGGGTGTCGGGACAGTAAAGGGAGAGCAGACCGTAGCCAGGGAATGTTATGTCGTCTCACTCAAGGAAGTCAAGCTGAAGGAGGCCATGATCATTGAAGGACTTGACGTCCGAGATGAGGACGAGCTGGTCAGAGGAGAACCGGTGGAGGAGCTCGTTGAGATTCCCATCGATCCCACTAACCCAATGAAAACTGCCAAGATCGGTAGCCAACTATCCCCCCAAGCTAAGGCCGACCTTACTGCCTTTCTGACCGAGCACAATGATGTATTTGCCTGGACTCATTCAGACATGCCAGGCATTGACCCCTCTTTCATAACTCACCGCCTCAGCATTGAACCCCATTTCCGACCTTACCGCCAGAAGCAGCTCATCTTTCATTCGGAGCGCAATACACTTATAGCTACAAAGGTTGACAAGCTCCTTGAGGCCCAATTCATCAAAAACGTGGACTACCCTAAATAGTTGTCAAACGTGGTCCTAGTCCGCAAGAACAATGGCAAATGGCGACTCTGTGTCGATTACTCTGACCTGAACCGAGCTTGCCCCAAAGACAGTTATCCTCTTCCCCGCATAGATCTGCTGGTCGATGCCACGGCCGGTCATCAAATGCTCAGCTTCATGGATGCTTTCTCTGGTTACAACCAAATCCTGATGCACCCGTCCGATCGGGAACATACATCCTTCATTACCGACCGAGGTACCTACTACTACCGTGTGATGCCATTTGGATTGAAGAACGCTGGGGCCACCTACCAACGGTTGGTCAATGTCGTTTTCCATCACCAGATAGGTCGGAATATGGAAGTATATGTCGACGACATACTAGTCAAGAGCAAACTCTCCACTGATCATCTGACCGACCTGCGAGAGACCTTCGCCACCCTACGCAAGTACCAAATGAAGCTCAACCCAGAGAAGTGCGCCTTCGGCGTAGGATCTGGGAAGTTTTTGGGTTTTATGGTCAGTCAGCGGGCATTGAAGCTAACCCTGAAAAGATCAAGGCCTTGATCGATATGCAGTCACCCAGAACGGTTAAGGAGGTTCAAAGACTCACTGGCCGAGTTGCAGCCCTCAACCGCTTCATTTCCCGCGCAACGGATAAGTGCCTACCATTCTTCAAAGTTCTTCGGCAAACTTTTGAATGGACGACTGAATCCGAAGAGGCTTTTCAATAGTTGAAGCAACGCATGGCCAACCCCCCTCCTTTCACAGGCAATTACGGGCGAGCCCCTCTTCCTCTATTTAGCCGTATCAAGCACCGCTGTCAGTGCAGCTCTTACTAGGGAAGACGGCTCTGTCCAACGACCGGTCTACTACATCAGTCGGGCCCTCAGGGGAGCGGAGCAGAACTACCCACTGTTAGAAAAATTGTCCTTGGCCTTGGTCACCGCCTTCAGATGACTCTGTCCTTACTTCCAAGCCCACTCCATAGTGGTCCTCACCGACCAACCCTTGAAGAAGGTCATGCAGCAACCAGAACTTTCCGGCAGACTCATGCAATGGTCAGTGGAACTCAGCCAGTTTGACATCTCTTATCGGCCTCGAACAGCAATTAAGGGGCAGCCTATCGCCGATTTCATCCTGGAATTCACTAATCCTACCCCAACCATTGCCTCTTCACCCCCACCAGCTCCCATCGAGCCAGAAGACCCTCATTCTTGGACTCTTAACGTCGACGGATCATCCCGCAGGGAAGGTAGTGGGGCTGGCCCCATCCTCACCGCCCCTGAGGGTGGTTATTTCAAATGTGCTCTCCGTTTCTTGTTTGAGGCCAGTAACAATGAGGCTGAATATGAGGCATTGATAGCAGGTCTTCGCCTAGCCAGGGATATTGGTGTCAGCTACATCCGAGTGTTCAGCGACTCCCAGCTCATCGTCGGACAGATCACGGGAGAATTTGATGCCAAGGAGGACACAATGCGGGCTTACAGGGATATTGCACTTCCCCTTGTTCGCCTCTTCAATACCTTCCACATCAAGCACATTCCTCGGGCGGAAAACTCTAAGGCAAATGAGATGGCTCAGTTGGCTTCCGCAGACCAGTCCGACCTAAGCCGTGGTGTCCGCCTCGAATACCTATCCCACCCCGCCATTTCCCCCGACCAGCACGAAATATAATTCCTCCAAAATGAGCCCATCTCTTGGGCGTCGGACATCTTGCTATTTCTGACAACGGGGGAACTTCCAGACGACCAACAGCAAGCCGCCAAAGTCAGGGCCCGATCCTCCAATTACATCCTCGTCAGCGGCATTTTGTACAAACGTGGTTTCTCACGCCCCTATCTGCGGTGCCTTAATCCGGCTCAAGCAACCTATGTGATGCAAGAAATTCATGAGGGTATCTGCGGCAATCACTCAGGCGGCAGGTCCGTGGCCCACAAGATACTTCGCACTGGATATTTCTGGCCTACTCTCAACCAAGATGCGACTGACTTCGTGCTCAAATGTGATAAGTATCAGTGTTTTGCCAACATCCCCCACGCTCCTCCTACTGAATTGATCACATTTTGCAGCCCCTACTCGTTCGCCAAATGGGGGATCGACCTAGTTGGTCCTTTACCCACCGGCCGAGGCCAGACCAAATTTTCCATTGTCGCCATTGATTATTTCATTAAGTGGGTAGAGGCAGAATCCCTTGCCACCATTACCGAGCGGGACACAGCCAAGTTCATCTGACAGTCGATCGTTTGCAGGTTTGGCATCCCCCAGGCCATCGTCTCCGGCAACGACAAACAATTCGACAACGCCAAGTACAGGAAGTTCTGTGCAGACCTCCAGATTCAACCATGTTTCTCTTCCCCCAGTCATCCCCAAGCCAATGGCCAAGTTGAGGTCACTAACCGTTCTCTTCTAAAGATTGTCAACACCAAGCTAAAAGCTGCTAAGGGACTTTGGGTTAAGGAACTACCAAATGTACTATGGGCTTACCGAACTACAGCTCGGACTCCCACTGGGGAAACCCCTTTCCGCTTAACATACAGCGCTGAGGCGGTTATTCTGGTGGAAGTCGGTCTACCTACTCCTAGGGTTTTACATCTGGATCCAGCACTAATGAAAGAGCTCCATCGGGCAGACCTGGATCTAATTGAAGAACTCAGAGAGACCACCACTGTCAGACTGGCCTCATACCAACAGAAAATGAGAACACACTACAACCGCAAAGTCCAACCAAGGGAGTTCGCTGTAGGGGACCTTGTCTTGAGAGAAACAACTCTTGCCACCAAAAATCTGACTGAGGGTAAACTGGCAGCCAAATGGGAAGGACCTTACGTTGTGCAAGCCCGACCACGTCGGGGCACCTACCGACTTCAGGACATGGAAGGTCGAGACCTCCCCCACCCCTGGAACGCTGAACACTTGAAGCGCTACTTTCAATAAATTCCTACTGTTGTATTGCTCAGTCGTTGTATTTTCTTTTTGATGCATAATGTAAACTTTGATCGACTGGACTACACTGTCCATGACAACAATTTTATATCTCAGCTATCTGTGTGTTGTCTCAATAACATTTTTATTTGCAGCACTTATTAACAGCCTCAGCTAGATTGAGCACCAGAAGCCTCAGCCAGACTGAGCACTAAAAGCCTCAGCCAGACTGAGCACAACAAGCCTCAGCCAGACTCAGCACCAGAAGCCTCAGCCAGATTCAGCACCAAAAGCCTCAGCCAGTCTGAGCACCACAAGCCTCAGCCAGACTGAGCACCAAAAGCCTCGTTCAGACGAGCGCCAAAAAGCCTCAGCCTGACTGAGCATGAAGCACTCGGCCAGACCAAACCTCACCCAGCTTAAGCATAACAAGTCTCCGCCAAGACTGAGCGCCACAATTTCAGGTTCAAACTGAGTTACTTACAATGTCAGTGAATCATAGCTTAGCCCCAACTGAGCACGCATGCAGGGCTCGGTCAAGGCCACCCATGCAAACTTCATGCTTGTGGAATTAGTAGACACACTTAGTCACAATTCCGGCTCCAAGCCTTTACACCACTCTTTGCTCAGTCAAATTCCAAAGACGTTCTTACACGTTTTCTTTACAAGTCAGGTTATTTTCTTCTCAATCAAACTCTTACAAGTCAGCCTCTTTCCTTACAAGCCAAGCCTCACTCCATAAACCACTAACCTACTTGAGCAGTGTGGCAAACACAGAATTATAATTTTATTACATTTTAAATTTCACTCTGCATTGAGGAGTTCCTAACTTTACTCTGCACTGAGTCTTTATTACAAGTTCAATTTCACTCTGCATTGAGGAGTTCCTAACTTTACTCTGCATTGAGTTTTTATTACAACTTCAATCCCACTCTATCTTGAGGAATTCCTAAATTCAGTTTTTATTACAAGTTTAACTCCACTCTGCACTTCACAATGATTCATACACAAGCTCCACACACAAGCCACCATTCTCATTCATTTCAGATGCACAAGCAAAAACAATCAAATGCAAAACACAACTAAAATTTTATTTATTCACAACTTTATGCATAAGTTCATTACAGCAATTCAAAAAAAAAACACAAACAAAACAAAACAAAAACAACCACACAATGTCTGTGCAAGGTCTTCTTCTTCTTCTTCAATTACTCTTCTTCGCTGGACACAAGGTCTTCTTCTTCAATACCCTTATCCAGGGGGGTCTGGGCCACATCGCCGTCGTCGATTTTCACACTACTCAGGTCCAAGTCTGGGAACAGCTCCTCAACTTTACACTTGAACATCTTCTAACCACTGTCCCAGAACTCAGCCATTTCGTGTTTATAAAAGTCTAACTGCTGGAAGCTCTCAATCACTTCCGACTCAGTCCTGCCTCTAGCGGTCGTCCTCGATGGGCCCGCCCCCCCAGACTCCTCTCTCGCCAAGCTGCTGGTGACTGCGGCATCAACTGCCATATGAAATTCAGCAGACCCCTTGAACTGATCCACTGCTGCAACGCACAGATCAGGGTATGCCGCCCTTTCCGAGGTTGCCTTGGCCCTCTCTTCGTCCAGATCTTTCTGCAGGGTCGCTCTTTCAGAGGCAGCCTTAGCCTTCTGTTCCTCCAACTCCTTCTGCAGGGTCGCCCTTTCAGAGGCCGCCTTGGCCCTCTCTTCAGCCAACTCTCTTTGCACGCTCGCCTTCTCAGAAGATGCCTTGGCCTTCTTCTCCTCCAACTCCTTTTGTAGGTCGTCCCTCTCCTCCATTGCCTTCGGGCGCTCGCCCTCCAGCTCCCTCTGCAGACCTTCAATCTTCACGTCTGCCTCATCCTTCTGTTTAACCAGCTCTTCATTACTGGTCATCGCCTCTTCATGCCGTTCAAGGGCGACCGCGCAGGCTTTTTGGGCCTCCTTCAGCTTCCTCTGCTCGCCAGCCAGCTGGAACTCGAGTGACACAACCTGGTGGCGTCCGTTCTCCAGCTCTAACTTGATCGCTCGCAGCTCAGCATGGGCACTCTCCCAGTTTACACTCTCCTTCTTCAACCTTGCAAGTTGAGCCTTGGCCTCATCTGCCTTGAGTTTTGCAGCTCCCGCCTTTCCCAGCAGAGCCCCTTCTAAGGTGGTTACCTCCATTTGAGCGGAGCATAACCCCCTCAGCAGCTCAGCCTCATTGAATCTGGCTGCTGAGCGCAAGGCTGCCTCTTCCATAATCCCCACAAGGCGATCTGCTCCTGCCCTGGCTGGGCCTTCTTTTCCCTCCAGCCGCCCAGCCACTGCACGAGCGTAGTAGATCGTAGTCATTAGACTGACCCCCCCTCCTTGGGGCGCAAGACCGCCTTGGGATTGTTTTCCTCCCCTTGGCTCAGGGCCTGTTGCCCCACATTTTGCTTGCACTTCGGGGGCGACCTTCGCGACCCCTGAGGCGATCTCCACCACTGTTGGGGCGACCTCCACAACCTCCAATGCTGGGGTGACCTCCACCACTTCTTGGGTAGCCATCCTTCCTAGGGTCTCCTCCACTGCCCCCTTCTCTGCCTCCTTGACCATAGGGGTGTCTTCCCTTCCAACCTTCGCCTTTTTCAACCCAGGCGCATCTGCAGCCCCCTCAGGGGCACTCCTCCTCTTCTTCTTCTTCTTCTTTAGAGCCTCCCCTACCTTGTTCGCCTGCTCCTTCACAGGATCCACTAGGGGCGGTCGTGGCACAAAATTGCCTAAGTCCTTCCCCCCCAGCGGCTTGGGGCACGGTTGGATCCTCTCCCACGCGATCGGCTTAGGCGGTCGGTCTTCCTGCGCCTCCTTAAATTTCGTGGCCTTGGCCAGCATGGCCCTATCCTAAGCCTCATGCACTTTCCTCCTTGCCTCCAGTTCAGCTCGCCCCACATCTCCCCCGCTCGGCTGAAGACCCAACCCTGCTGCAAACAAGGCTGAGGGTTGAACGAGTTCGTCCCACTTGACCCCCTCCTTCTCCCGCCACGCCTTCGCCCTCTTTATTCTCTCTTTTACTGCTGCTCCCAGCTTTGGCTTCACAAACTTAGTGGGCACTTTCCAAATGGTGCGCACTCCAACCCCCCCACTGGCGAACACATAGAACCACCGTGGTCTCCACCCCTTGATTGACGACGGCAGCCCCGCCACCAGCCCTTTCCCTGTTGCTGCCTACAGAGTGACCCAAGTCTCTTGCTGCCCTGAGGCCTTGTAACATGTGAAGAATTCGTCTACTGCCATGGCCGCCCCTTCGTTCGCCTTCGGCCACACACTTGCACAGGCCAGTACGATCTTCCACGCATTGGGCATTAGTTGGCCCGGCGCTACCTCCAAACGATTCAGGACATCTATCACCACTTGCGGCAGGGGCATCCTTAGTCCTCCCTTCAAAGCTTCCTCATAAAGGGCAAACTTCCCTGGCCTGGCGTCGGATGGCCTATCCGTCGACATCGGCAACAATAAATCTATTTCAGCAGGCACCTGGTATTTTTCGCGAATAGCCTCCAAATCCGCTGCGGTAACCGTTGATTTGTCAGCTTTCGTGTGCCAGTGATTTGGTTCCACCTGGCTGATTGGCTTCGGAGCTGCCATTACGGTGGAGACATGAGATCGTACCACCGGCTCACCCACCCTCTCCGTTTGCATTTTCGTCCTATATTGCTCCGCTAACTCCACTGCATCGTCATCACCAAGCGAATCCACCCTGGCTTTCGCAGCTTCTTCTTAGGCCATTTCTATGGTATGTCTGCGAATCGCTTCAGATGCGGGTATAAGGAAATCAAAAAAGTGTTGCAGAGGTGTGTCGTGAGCAACAAATGAGTTAACACTTGGGATGTTTTGATTTTTTGCAAACAAGTAGGTGAATCGAATAATCCCAAAAGCCCAAGGCTTACCCGTATTCCAAGGGTCACAATTAATTTTTGCCAGTTTGAAAACTTTTCAAAACATCCTCCAAAACTGTCTTTTCAACACCCATAATGACCTACCGTTTCATTTTTGATCCAACGCCTAATCTCCCCCCCCCGGCAGGATGTTGCCACATGTACGACCACGATCCACTGTCTCCTCCCCTTACCTTGTCTTTTCCATTTCAAATCACCACGTGACATGCTGCCTCTCGAGCCCCACGCCCCTCCACCTCACCCTTCGCGGTCGACCCTCCTCGTGGTCGACCCTCCAAATCGGCCAACCTTCACGGTCGGCCCCCTTCGCGGTCGGCCGTCCTCGTGGTCGACCCTCCCACTCGGCCAACCTCTGCGGTCAGCCCTCCTCGTGGTTAGCCCATCCACTCGGTCACCCTTCGCGGTCGGCTGTCCTCGTGGTCGACCCTCTCACTCGGCCAACCTTCGCGGTCGGCCCTCCGCGTGGTCGACCCTCCCACTCGGCCAACCTTTGCGGTCGGCCCTCCTCACGGTCGGACCACCTCCCGATCAGTTCACCCTCTCGGTCACCCCTGCCAGTCGACCTCCATCCTGCCAATCCCTAATACCCTCATCTTCTACATTAGTATTCCCTTCGCTGGACTAAAGCTGCACTCGGGAATGGAGGACTACTGACGTGTATAAGCCCATAAAGGCTATGAATCACTATGAACAACCCAAGCCCATCACTTGGAGCCCAATACATAACCCAGCTGGTGAGGTCCAGAATAGCTGGAATCCAACATGGCATAAAGAGCCAATGACATTTAGACACATGGCAGGTGAAGGACGAGCCACATCAGCAGACAAAGATCTGTAAAGTTATTGCCACCGCGCATCACCATTAATGCAGCCCATCACAACATTTATTACGGCAACACCTCTCCGTCGGAACAGGATCCCCTTACCCTGAACAAGGTAAGCTACAACATAGACTTTCGGCGAGGAGGGCAGGTCGGAAGGGACAGCGAAATGATTACCAAAGGATATAAGCAAACGTTGAAGACAAGAAGAAGGTTAAGCTTTCTATCTCTAATCTCTCTCTACACCCTACTTCTCCTTCTAACTTGCTCGTCGGAGGGTTCGCTGGGGGACTACCCCGTTCCCCGTTGGACTTGTTTGCATGTTATCCGGTGGGCTTGATCATTTGGACGTGGGCCTGAGGAGCTTGGACCTGTCCGATCCATTCACTGGAACAAACTGTATCATCAAAACTTAAAATGGAAATAAGGTTGATATGCAGGGAGTGCCTTAGGAACTGAGTTTGTGAGGTTGTGTTTGTCCAACAAATCTCAATTAGCTCGAACGCAAGAGTGAGCGCTTGAACGGTTTGCTTCTCATGCCTGATATTCTGGAAGCCTTCTTTCTTCGCTCGAGCGAAAGAGTAAACACTCGAGCGGCCTATTTGGAATCAACTTATCAAAAATCAGAATTTGCTCAATTTTTTTCCTCACTTTTCCATTTCCTCTCTCCCTCTATCATCTATTTTCAGAAAAAACACTAATCCAAAACTCTTGATTTCCCTCATTTCTACTATAGATTCACCTTAGATCTTCCAAGATAATTGAAGAGCAAGCTTAGATTTGATTTTCACCGATTGTTTCGCATTTTCTTTGAAGTTCTTGTTGGGCTTCTATCTCCTTGTCTCCATTCTTGAGGTGGGGATAATTTTAACTCCGTATAGCTATGATTTGAGATATATATGTGATATTTTCTTAGTTACAGTGATGTGCGTGATGATTTTTGTTATATAAAATGAATTTGATAAACAAAAAGGGGCTTATTCCTAATTTATGGGAAAGATTATGGATATTCCTTATTGATTATAGATGTTGACGATGAATCTTGGTTCTTAAAGTGAAAAAGGGAAAAGCCACAAATTGCTCAAAAACTCTAGTTTTCAAACTTGATTTGATAATGGGGCTTTGTTCAACAGACTCTTACATCTTGAAATTAGGTGAATGATTGTTATAAATGTGGTGAAACATGTAAGTTTTGATTCATCTTAGAAATGTGTGGTGAGATAGATGAATATTGGAGTTATGGAAATGAGAAATTGGAGAAAATCCTTTTTTGTTTATTGCTATTATTAAATCTTGCTTATAAATTGAATAAACCTTAGGCAAATTGAGATTTGTGAACTCATGCATCATATGCATTATGGTTTTATCTTTGTGATCCTACAATCTCTTGAATTTTTGGAAATGTTGAAAGAGAGTAAATATCGTATGAGTCCGGATAATGAATCGGGTTTTGGAAATGAGTTGTGTATTGTATTGGTACCCATGGAGGGAGTCAAGGTACCCAATTACTCTGTCTTGAGCTTATTGTCAGACCAATGTGGGAAAAAGGTTTTTGGGTGTCCACGAGCCCACCGTTTTACGAGTCAGCAAATGTGAAAAAAACATGATTTTGGGTGTCCATGAGCCCGCCATTTCAGGAGTCGGCAAATGTGGAAGGGAAATGTTTTGAATGCTTATTGCCCCACCATTTTTTAGAGTTGGCAAATATGGGAATATTTTCAATATATAAATCTATATATGTAAGTATGATTTTGAGGCTCTTGCTTGAGATGTCATAGCATATTTGCCACCCTATGGTTGTGGATGAGATTTTAAATGGAAATCATGCATTGAACATCATTGATTTTAAAAGAAAAAATATGGATTTTTCTTAACATGTGCATAGCCTAATCATATGCATCTCGATCATTTATATACTCTATTAATAGTATTCTTACTAGACATTAGCTCACCCCAACTAACAATGCTTCAGGGAATTGATGGTGTGACTCCGCCCAAGTAACTTGGCAACGAAAGTGTTTTGAATGGAGTATGAAGGCTTAATGGATGTTATTTGTTGAAGCTCTGAAGCTATTTTGTGGTTTAGGACTGAATGCCCATTTTTGTGTAATCAAGGACTATCCTTAAAAATGTGTACGCCATTAGGGCACTATACTTTTGTATTCTCTTACCCTTTTAACTATTATTATTCATGATTGTATGTTAACGAAACAATGATGTATATTTCACTTTAAATAGTTCAATGAGAAAGAGATTATATTTTGGGCAAAAGACTATGTTCTTCAATGGTATTCATTGTAATGATTGGAAAATATTGAATGATTTTAATTATAAAATGGATGACAAATTTTGGGATGTTACAGACTGTATATTAAAAAGAGAAAGAGAAAGAGAAAGAGAAAGATAAAGAGAAAGAGAAGAAGGCGTGATCGTTAGTTGCCGGATATCAGAAAGAAAAAGAGAAGAAGGAAAACGTAGAGAAAGATAATAAGAAAAACACACAAAACCTTTGGGTCTACTCAAAAGATTGAGGGATTAAATAGAGTACAAATCGTTCAAAGAGTACATGCGGATAATTTGCCACTAATAAAAATAATAATAATATTAATATAAAAATTCTGCTTGCAAACTATGTTTCAAGTTCCAAAACATGTATTATTTATGGGACATTTATTAGAAAATCCCTTTTTCAAGTGTTTGTATTCTAATTAGTCCGTAAGATATTTTTGTATTCCAATAAGTCATATTATTTAGATATTTGATCTACAAAATCTTAATTATTATATTTAAGGTATTTATGGACATTTTTACCCTTATAAATATTTTTTGAACGGTTAGCAATTTGGTGATGTGAACATTCACATGACGTAACATTTATACTGTAAATATGAATATTATTTGTGTGAGTGAATTTCCGACCACACTGCCTAATAGGTATTCAACTGGAGAGCACCGGCAGAATAGATTAAGCCAGAACAACCTGTCACAGAAAGAAGAGATTCCGGTGGTGGTTCGTCCACCAGGGGGTACTTCGACGATCAAGTCAGTTATCTCTCAAAGATAGAAAAAGTACTTAACTCACTGTTCAGAATACAAAAAGCATATCTTAGACCCACGAGGGTGCCTCTCTTTTATAGCCAACACTGACCTAATCCCAGTAGAAGCCTAACTTCAATGGACTTTGTGCTCAATGCTAATCCTGGACTCCCAGTTAGATTGGGATAAACTCTCTAAGGGTCTTATTTTTATCCAAACTGAAGTCCTCTCTCATTTTAGGACTCTTGTCCCTTATCCGTTTATCCCGGATTTCGGTATCTTCGCAGATAACCTCGGCCTATCCGCGATTACCTCGGCGTCATGACCAGGACACGTGACACCTCGGCTGACACTTCGGTGCCACCTCGGCCATGTGTTGTCATTCTAAAAATATGTCCCCACAACTGCCCCCTACGTTCTATTACCTCGGCATACTGAGGTGATGGAACCTATACCGTTTCTTCCATTTAGCACGTCGGCTAAGCCCGCTTTGTCCTTCATTACCGAGGTCATAATTCGTCGGCTCGATACGACCAAGACTTAGTCTGCTTTCATCAATGCTTCATAACCAATAACCAAGTTTTATTCAAGTTTTTCAGCCGAGATCGTCCCCATAGCCGAGGTCATTCTCCATTAAATCAAGAACTCCAAGAGTTTCAACACGCGTATGAGCTGTCACGCACGGTATTTCAACCATTTCTGCCATGCGTCTTTCCCCTACTGAGCTGTGTTTGACACGCGCCATTAAGTCGTATAGCATTTGCGTGCACCGCCTGACAAACACGTCGTCCTAGGCACACTAATTGCCTTTTTGCCGCCATTTCGTGGGCTTAATCAAAATCACTTCCCTCTCTCCAATTTTCACTTTTGCATCCTCATTTTCGTGCAAACTCTCTCTCTCTACTCTCCCAAATCCGCCATTATTTCAAGCTCTCAAGCTCTGCAACCACCTCCATTCTTCCCCTTCGGCGAAGCTTTTGTTGATCTTTTCCGTTTGCTGCCATTATCTGACTCCGACGTACTCAACACCGGCTTCATTTTTCTTCGGTGAGTCACCATTTCCTCCTTTATCAGTTTGTGTTTTTCTTTACTGTATTACTCGTCGCCATTGCCATTTTGTTCACGGTCTTGATTATAAATCTGTGCGTATGAATTTAATCATGTATCTGAGCATGTTTATTTTATGATTTTGCTTTTGCCCAATCCATTTCTTGAATATACTCACACTGTTCACCCATTTGTTCATTTTTTCCACTGTTCTTGGCCTCACACTCTTGTACACACTTTGTCAATGTGTTCTTGATAATGCATCACTATTCCTGATTCTGAATCTTCGTTCTTGTTTCTGTTTTCTCCAAATTCCTGACTTCAATTCTTATCTCCATAGTCTTAGGTTTGGGATTTGTTGTAAAACCCACAAATTTTTAGGGAAAACTGAAACGAACTTCACTTAGATCCTCAAAATTTCTTGCCCCATCATTCTTCTAGGTTTTGCCGAGGTCCCTCCAACCTCTACAAACCACCCCCTTCTGAAATCCAACACCTTCTCCCAAGCCGACATCATGGGAATGTGGAGGCATAGGGTAGACACCCCAACTAAGTTAGAATACTTTAAGCAGAAGTTTTCCATCCTGACCGACGTTCCCCTTAAGTTGGCTGGGGAGGATGATTCCATTATGCCCACAGTTGGCTCCATGCCCTTCCCAGTTGTAGCTTTCATAGAGTGTGGACTTAGGCTCCTTTTCGACATCCTTTTTCGAGAAGTCCTTCACTACTATAAACTCAAGCCAATGCAATTAGCCATTAACTCTTACAGAGTCATCAATGGTATTATAGCCTTAGCTAGCCGAGAAAATGCTAGGGTAACTTTGGCCGATATGCAATACTGTTACACCATATGTGACCTTAAGTTAGAAAATGGCTACATTTACTACCTTAAGCCGAGGTCCACAGAATACAAACTTGTTGCCGACCTCCCAGACTCCAACAAGGGAGCTGGGGATGATTACCTCATTGTCTCAGGCAATTGGGAGTTCGCTCCAGATGAGGACCTTCACTTCTACCCTCTTAGCCGTTCATTATTCAGAGAGGGAGATGGTAAGAACCAAGTGTTACATTTAGTTGCTTTTCAAGTCTTTAATACTTTGCTCCTTCTATATGTTCTAACGTCTGTTTTTTCTTGCAGTTCTTCCACAGCCACCCAAGGACTTTCGCAAGTCCTTCTTTCCCAGCAAGGACCTCAAAAAGCTGTTGGATCTGTCAATTGAGTGGCGGAGAGCTCCTTTGCTACTCAACTTCATCCCGACTTACAAGTCAGTCTTTCCCGACGTTCAGAAGAAGAAGAGCAAGTCTCCTCCTTCTACCACAACTCCTCCAACAACCTCATCACCTCGGCCATATCAGGGATCAACCTCTGATCTAGCAGAGCAACCATCAACCTCGATTCCACAACTAATCCCTCATTCCCAATGCAAATGCCGACGTCAAACTGTATCCGCCGCTGAGATGGGTCGTAAGAAGGCTATAACAGACGACCTTCTCGCCGACATCCCTAACACTGTCACTGCACAACCATCACCATCCTAGTCTCAGCCAAAACCGAAACCAAAAAGGCTGAAGAAAGCCCAACCCAAGGCAACGGTGACTCAGATTGACACTGAGGACACCTTGCCGATCTCAAAATTAGCCGAGGGCGAGAAGAGCCCCTCTGCTGCCGAGAAGAGGCCCGCTGAGGCCGTACCCTCTGAATCAACCAGGTCAAAGAGACCGAGGTCCGAGTGGGCAACAACCTCAGGCTCTATGAAGTTTGATGCCCCCTGGGCTCCCCCAATTACGATTGAGGACAAGCCGATTAGGGCTGGTGACAGCGCCGACGACATTGAAGTCGGTGTTGCCCTCTCTACCGCCTTGCTCCTTCCCAAAGATCGTAACAGCAACGCCCAATTCAGCAAGTATGAAAACTTCGCTCTAAAGTTGCAACACTCCGTCCAAGTAAGCCCTTAACACGTGGTACTTTTTATTTTCTGCTATTTCATACTTAAGGGGTTTTACTAGCTTGTTTTTGCCATTCTTTCTAGGCGATCCAGCATGGCTACTTCTTTGCGATGTAAGCCTTCGCCATCAAGAAGGAGTTGGCCAACAAGACCAGGGAGGCTGCTGGCTTGTGGAGGACCATCAACAAGGTCGAGGCAAAGATGAAGACCTTGATAGATCAAGCTGAGGCAGCCAAGAAGGCTCAGGACGAGGCCGAGGAAAAGGCTGATGCTGCAGAAGCCATTGCCAAGGTCCTTGCGGCCGAAAAGAAAGAGGCCGAGGCAAAGATGATTGAGGCCCAAAAAGAGCTGCAAGATGCCTTGGCCACAAAAGAGGCTGAGATCAAAGCGGCAGACGAGAAGGCGTACGCAGAGGGGGCGGCCGACGTCAAAGAAGATTACAGGAAACAAGTTAGACATGCATGCAACAAAGGTTATACCCTTAGTTGGATGGCTGCTCTGAAAGAGTTGGCCGTCCCTGAGGACTCGCCTTTCCGAGAAAACAGCCGTATTGTCTTGCCATTCCCCCCTACTCCAAGCCAATCTGAGGACGAGGCAGAGTTCGAGGAGGAAGCTGAGGCCGAGAAGACAGTAGAAGCTGCTGGGGCCAAGTCCCCAACTCTGAATGAGCAAGTCTTGGACTTGATTCAGGATGAGGATAAAGTCTCCAAAGATGCCTCCTCCCAGAAGACAAACTCCGAGGTGCCAATCGCCGAGAGGAGCCTTGATCAAACTCTTCAGGAGATCGATGCTAAACTCGAGGCTGAGAAGGTTGCCGAGAAGTCTTCCCAACTGTCTTCTAGGACTGAGACCCAGCATGCCGAGTAGTCTTGTTATAATCTTTTTCTTTGTTTCTTGTACCTTGTACTTTTTCTCACTTTTGAAACAATGTTATCTTTAATTTGGCCGACGTGCCAGTTTTGTAATCTGAACAATTACTCTTTAATGTTAGGCCGAAGTACCTTCTTTCCTTATCTGAATGCACCCTGAAATTTCTTCTTTCAATGTGATTGCATGTTTGTCTTCTTTTTACTATCTTGTATGATTCCATACTTAGTAATTTGCATGTCTTCAACGTACACTTTAATTGTGTAATCTTCTTGGAGTAAAAAAGCTCGGAAATAACTGTTGATTTGTTTATCTCGGCGTTGGCTTACCACTTGAAAATATTAAAAAATATTTTCACTAGTGTTATTTACAACTTGCCACTTCTTTCAACATAACCTTGGCTTAATTTCAACTTGTAAATTCTAAAAATTCAACAAGTGTTAAACCAATCTCCTTTCCAAATAGCCTCGGCTTAACTTCAACTTGTAAATTCTGAAATTTTAACAAGTGTTAAACCAGCTTTACCTTGTAAATCCCAACTCCCAGGCATTATTCTCTAACTATCTGCCCCTTAATGTGAACTTAAGTTCCACTTGGGTTCTCATTAAGCATGTACCAATGATCTTGTCGCTGAGATTAGATTCAAATAGACATTAGCCGAGGTCATAAACCTCAGTCTCCCTATTAATCTATAGGTCAATTCAACTTAGGTAAACTCTATTATATGCAAGTATAATTCAACTCTGCCATATAATAAGTCTAAGTTATTCGTCATGTTTCAATCATAAATATCGCCAACTTAGTTCAACTCTATTATATGCAAGTAGAAACTCTGCCATATAATAAGTCTAAGTTATTCATCATGTTTCAATCAGAAACATCGCCAACTTAGTTCAACTCTATTATATGCAAGTATAATTCAACTCTACCATATAATAGGTCTAAGCCATTCGTCATGTTTCAATCCAAAATATCACCGACTTAGTTCAACTATATTATATGCAAGTATAATTCAACTCTGCCATATAATAAGTCTAAGCCATTCGTCATGTTTCAATTAGAAACATCGCCAAGTTACTAATCAGTCATACTACACAAGTGTAAAAAAAATCAAGTTAAAACTTTATTATTACTTTGACTAATAACAAAAAACTAAGAAAATCTAATGATAGAAAAACTTCAGATTGCAAGTATTCTAGGGTCTTGGCAACTCTTTGCCTTCACTGTCTTCAAGCCGATATGTCCATTGCCCAATACCGAGATGATTCTATAGGGTCCTTCCCAATTTGGGCTAAGCTTGCCCTCTCTGGGATCCTTCTTGTTGCCGACAACCTTTCTCAGGACGAGGTCCCCAACTTGGAACTCTCTTGGGTTGACCTTCTTGTTATAAACCCTGGCAAGCTGCTGCTAGTATGCCCCTAACTGAATTGCTGCTTTCTCCATTCTTTCTTCTAGCAGATCCAGATCTCGGGCTAAGAATGCGTCATTGGTCCAATTTTCTACTCCCTGGGTTCTGATCCCAGGGATGTCAACCTCCAATGGGATGACTGCCTCTGTACCAAAAGCCATGGCAAATGGGGATTCTCCAGTTGATCTTTTCGGCATAGTTGGATATTCCCAAAATACACTAGGCAACTCATCCACCCCCTTTCCCTTAGCTGTTTCCAGCCTCTTCTTGATCCCATCCAAGATGACCTTATTGGATGCTTCTGCTTGACCATTGCTTTGAGGGAAGCTTGGAGTAGAGTAATAGTTCTTGATCTTGTACTTTGCGCAGAAGCTCTTGATTAGCTTACTGTCAAACTGCGTACCATTGTCTGTTATTATTGCCCTTGGGATCCCAAACCTGGTGATAATATTTTTCCATATGAAGCTCTTCACATCAATATCTCAAATTTTTACGAGGGGTTCAGCTTCCACCCACTTGGTGAAGTAATCTGTTGCCACTAGCAGTGTAATAACCCTCATCACTGCTTACCGACAAACATTGATTACCGTCAAACTGAACTGATTATGACTGATAATTGAACTGATTAAAGTACTGAACTGACTGATTGAAAACTGGAACTGAATTGACTGAGTATGTATGTTAATTTGTATTCTATCTGTTTGATTGTTTATTTGATCTGTTCATGTTTTATGTTCAAACTGCTAATTGGAGGCCCTATCGGCGGCCGAACCGGGAATTGATTGATTTTTTATGATCATCATAATTTATGTGATTTTATGGTATAATTAGTTGAAAACTGATTAGGTATGATTAAATTAGATTAAATATTGACCAATTGCAGAGTTTGACTCATTTACAACTTTGCCCTTGAGTGGGCCACTACCTATACACCTTTGAGCTACACCACACTTGAATCAAAACATTTCCTCAGCCTTCTTCCTTGCCTTGCCGACCTTAGTGAGAGAGAGAGACTTGAGAGGTAGATTTCATCTCACTTTGCTTGGTTTTGCTTGGAAATTTAAGAGAATTGAAGTGTAGATTGCTTAATTGAGCTCCTAATCTTGCATTGGAGACCTAAGGTAGAGTAATTACCCTCTTGTTTATCTTGTTCTTGCATGATTCATGTCAAAATTGAGAATTGAGCCATGGATTAGTTCTAGCATGTTGAATAGAGCATAATTCATGCATGCATGTTTGAATTATTGGATTTTGAGTCGAGTTCATGGCAAATTGTTACATGCATGTCCATGATTTTGTAATGGTCCATGTTTTCATCTTGTTTTTGGATCAATTGGCTCCTTAGAGCATCAAATTGAAGCTTTGAATTGATTTGAATTCATGCATGTTTGCATGTTCATATTGTTCTTGATATTGATTTGAAATTGAGTTTGAATTAAACACCCTTGGGCTTTGATTTCTCAAATTGAGCTTTGAACCATGTTATTCTATGTGTTTATAAAGGTTTTCCAGAAAAATGGGCCCAAGAGGATTAGTTTTGATGCATTTGAACCTGGTTTTGGCTTGGAGGTGCAATCTGGAATTCCCAGATTTTGCACTTCCGCTCGAGCGGGGAAATTGGCGCTCGAGCGTGGAATCCGAGCATCCAGTATTTTCTCTGCACTATTTTACAGTCCGTTCGAGCGGAGGATTGGGCGCTCGAGTGAAGTCATGTGTCTCACGATCGAGCGGGAGTCGAGCGTCCGTCGAGCGGAGATTTCACCCATCTAGTACTTTTACAGTACGCTCGAGCGGGATATCTGACGCTCGAGCGTGTACCTTTGTTGCATGTCCGCTCGAGCGGGTAAACCTGCGCTCGAGCGGGACTCTATTTTTCTGAAACTTCTGAAACTGCTTTTTGAGTACATCTTTGCATCCTCATCCCATTCTAGGCATTCTTAGGCCTAGTTTAAGGCATCTTACTGAGGATATAGATGTAGAACACACCGAGGCAAATTAGGGATTAAGTTATTATCTTTCCCAGTTGTGTAGCTTAGTGTGTTCAATCTGTTAACTGTGTAGGGTTGGCGACTGGGGAGGCACGCTCTAGCATACCGTAGCCCAAACTTTGTGAGTAACGATTGTGTAAAGATATGTTCAAAAATGATTATTTTCTGAACAAATGAACTGTACTATTTCTGGACTGATTACTGTTAATTGAATGAATGTATGTCCTATATTCTGAACTGTATTGTGGCATCCTTAGCACCTACTATTTACTGTTTACTGTTATTGTTACAGAGATCTCTGTCGGTTCCCTTGTTGGAACCACTACTGTTTACTGACTGATGGCCATCACTACTGTTCGGTCTTTTAAGACCTACTGTTTACTGTACTGTTATGCTAATGGATGTACCACATATGACTGTACTGACTAAACGACTGAAATACTGATTTAATGAACTGTTTTCATTACTGTAAGGACATTCATTCTTAACCCCTTTACGCATTATGTTATTCACTGGGCTTTAGCTCACTGCTCATATATATATGTAGGTGTACAGTCACCAGATCGCGGCTAGGAGCGTCAGGGTTACTCCAATTTTGTCAAGCCAACTACCGTGCCTCACTGCGAGGTTCCGAGCCTATCGTGCTAAGGCTTAGGGGTGTTTTAGGATTTCCCCTTCTGTACTGTCTTACTGTTCTGTATAGACTGAATGTTTACTGCACCGTTATGAAAAGGGTTGAGTCCCTAGTCTGAATGATTGTACATTTTGTGCATACTGTTCTGTACTGATTATGTATATGTGTATGAAAAGTCTTTTTGCATACAGACTGTCACAGCTCATTGGACATTGTTTATTTACTGTTTTGGCTTCCGCCAGGCCCTGTACTCTGTTTTACTGTTCTACTGTTCTGCAGGCCTTCGGTAATCTCGGATTACTGGCCGGTTACGGTGCTAAACCCATAGGGCCGGGTTTGGGTCGTGACAAGCAGGTACTTTCTTTGTCCAGTTGCTTAAGGTAATTGTTCAACAAGATTCATGCCCCATTGGGCAAATGGCCAAGGACTGGACACGGGGTTCAAGTCCGCTGCTGGTTGATGTATCAAATGTGCAAACTTTTGACACTTCTCACATTTTCTAACATAGGCTTCAGCATCTTTCTACATATAGGGCCACCAGTACCCCTGAGTTATAGCCCTATGAGCAAATGATATGCCCCTTGTGTGGCTTCCACATACTCCTTCATGAATCTCATACAAGAAGTCTTCAACTTGTGAAGGATGCACACACCTCAAAAGGGGTCTAGTAAAAGATCTTCTGTAGAGATGTCCTTCTGCTTTCAGTCTGATCTTGTGTGTTTCTTTGTGATCATCTGGCAGTTTTCCCTCTTTGAGGAATACTATTATTGCATCCATCCAGCTTGGTCCCATCTCCACATACATTGCTTCATGCTTTGTGTTCAGTGGTTCTACGTTTGGACCTGAGAAGTGGTCCACCATTATCGTCCTTGCTTTTCCAGGTTTTATTGCACTAGCCAGGTTGGCCAGGGCATCAGCATGGCTGTTGTCATCTTGACTAACCTGCTGTAGTCGGCAATTCTGGAATAAGGCTACCAACCTGTCCATGGGATAACTCTGTTCCTTATTATGCTAATTGGTCCTTATTATGAATGTGATTATGTGTTTGATATGATTTTGTGTACCATTACGTGAAAATATGTGATTTTGAATTTCTATCTGTTCATCGTAGGAATATCTGTTCAATTATCTGCTTTGGAAATTAAATTGAAGGCCTTATCGGCCACCGAACCCGAAATTGATTATGCCTTTGTGATTAGCGTACTTTTTAGAGCCTACGGTGAAATTTAATTGAAAATTAATTCGGATCAAAATAATTAGATTCAGAATGATTAATTAAATGCTCATTTATTTGATATTAAAATAATGTGATCTAGTGGGGCTATAAAAGGGCCATTAGACATTCAATTCTTCTCCTTTATTCAAATTGGCTGATTTTAACTCTAAGGAAAAGAGAGAGGATCGGCTATAGAAAGGGAAAGAAGGAGAATTGTGTGTTTGGTTTAAGTTTGAGGAATTGAAAGGTTGGACTCAAGATTCAACTAGAATTTGAGGAGATTAAAGCCTCTAGGTAAGTAAATTTATGGATTTCAAATTGTAATTTCGTGAATTCAAGACTAAATGGTGATCAAGAACATGTATTGAAATGGTTATGATGAAAATGAGTTGGTTTTGATGAATTTGAAGTCCATGTGTGCATGCATGTAGAGAGTTCCTATGAAATTACATAATTTAGCATGTAATATGTGAATTGTGAAAGATTGTGAGTTGAATCATACATGCAAGCATGTCTTTGTTGAGTTCCATAAGAATGAACACCATTTGCATCATTTGAAATAGAAATGAAGTCAAAATTAGCATGCATGTTTGAATATTAAAGATATGGAGCTTGTATGAGGTTTGAAGACATGAGTTTGAATTATACAAAAGAAATGTTGATTAATTTGGAAGAATTGGACCATGATTTTGAGCAATTGACCTCACCTTGCTTGTATACTCATGTTATACAATGTGTTTGCATGTTTTGGAACCAAATTTATGGGTTTTAAACCTTGGAAGGTCGGGTTTGAGCTCAAGAACACATTCTGGAAAACCCAGAATTCATGGTGTTCGCTCGAGCGGGGAAACCGCCGCTCGAGCGTGAAATACGTGCTCCCAGCATATTTTGCAGACATGGTGTCCGCTCGAGCGGGGAAGTTCACGCTCGAGCGGGAAACTATATAGGCAGACCTTTAGCTCGAGCGGCCGAGTTCACGCTCGAGCGTAAAAATGACATAACCAGTATTTTTGCAGACCTATTGGGTCTGCTCGAGCGGGGACCCCTGTTTCTGAAATTTTGAAAATGTGTTATGTGTTTCGTTTTCCGTTCTCTTTCACTTCTAAGTACTCTTAGGCATGCATTAGGTATTGTGAATGAATTAAAAGACTAAGAAAGAAGCCTAAAAAGGAATATGTGAATTAAGGAACGGATTGAGTCGTTTGTAACCCATGTGTGTTATGTAATATGTAGAGTTAAGCTCTAGGGCAAATCATCCAGCCGATCACCGTGAGTAATATCTTATTAAAGATATCTGAAGTATGTTATTTGTCCTATTACTTACTTTTATGTAAGTCTTATAAGTTCGTTAATCCAAACGATAAATGAATGGGCTAGA
Source organism: Camellia sinensis (assembly GCF_004153795.1). Lineage (NCBI taxonomy): Eukaryota > Viridiplantae > Streptophyta > Magnoliopsida > Ericales > Theaceae > Camellia > Camellia sinensis. Next base: position 78,389 of record NW_021027532.1, on the reverse strand, counting down.
GGCCAGTATGATCTGAATGATAAGTGAATGGGCTAGAGGCCAGTATGATCTGAATGATAAACGAATGGGCCAGAGGCCAGTATGATTTGAATGATAAAATGAATGGGCTAGAGGCCAATATGATTTGAATGATAGAATGAATGGGCCAAAGGCCAGTTTGACATGATTGAAAGAATAGTTGGGCCAAACGCCAGTCTGACATGAATGAAAGACAAATGGGCCAAAGGCCGTTTGACACGAATGGTTTGGGGCCGAGGTCGTCTAATGTGTATTGGAACCGCAGTTACTTGGTGTATATATATACTAGATAGCAATATGAATTGGGCCTAAGGTCGTCTGATATATATTGTCGTAATGCATTTTCGTTATCTGATATTATTCACTGGGCTTTCGCTCACGCTCATTCATGTGTTTGTAGGTGAGCCAAGAGAGGTCTAAACCCAGCCTTAGTGAAGTTTGTGTGGGACAACCAAGGGTTCGAAGAGTCAGCCTTACGTCTTACGCACGAGACTCGTCTTTACCCTTTTGTTATCTTATTGTATTTTGTCATGTTGGTGAGGACTTTGGAACCGTTTGTATATAGTTTTGATAGGCTGACTTAGACTTGAATGATCCTGTATATACAGAGCTTTGTGTTAGTACATATTTTGATGTGAGTTATTAACATGTATATGCATGGTTTGTTATGATGTGCCATGTAAGCACAGCTCTATGGACAAAGTTTTAAATTTTGCTTCTGTTTGGCCCCTTTACTCTGATGAGCTAAGTCTGGAATGGTTTGAGGCCACAGGTAATCTCAGGATTGCTGGCCAGTTGTGTCCTTAACCCTTAGGGGCGGGTTCGGGTCATGACAAAGTGGTATCAGAGCACAAGTTAATAACTCACACACTTGTCCAAAAGGGCAATAAGCGTCTAGAAAAGATCTAGGAAGCATTCATGTGATAAGTATGAATTTGGAAGCATCGAGAATATGCTTAAGTGTTTTGATATGAACAATTATGTGCCATAAGTTTGTGATTTGCTTGCATTGCCAATATTTTGAATATGTGTGCTCCTTAGTATATGCATACTTGTGAATCCTTTGTATAAAGTATAATACAAGTTTAATCAGATGGTGAGAACAAGAGGTGATGAGATAGAGGAGTCCTCTACTGCCAGAATGTATAGGATGGAAAGACTGATTCAAGAAATGGCAGAGATATTGAGGCAACAACAAGAGTGGCAACAACAGTGGCAGCAGCCACATCCTCCACCTCCATCTCCGGCACCACCTGTGCCAGATAATCAGAATGATGATCGGATAATAGCTCTCACCAAAGAGTTTAAGAAAATGAAACCACCACAGTTTCATGGGGGATTGGATCCTTTGAAAGCCGAAGCATGGGTCCTTGGTGTCGAAAAACTGTTTGAAGTGTTCCCTTGTTTGGAGACACAGAAAGTGCTTCTAGCCACTTTTATGCTAGAAGATAAAGTAAGAATATGGTGGATGTTAATGCGTGAAAATCATAAAGATGTTGGCTGGGTGAAATTTTTAAAAATTTTCTATGATAAGTACTTCCCGCAATGTGTTCGGGACAGGAAAATGTCAGAATTCATGAAACTTAAACAAGACAGTATGACTATAGCAGAGTATGAGGCCAAATTCACTGAGTTGGCCAGGTTTGCACCACATGTAATCGATACGGATTATAAGAAAGCGAGGCATTTTGAGGGTGGGCTTCAAAGTGACATTCTGGAAAGGGTAAATGTCCTGAAGCTGGAAACCTACATTGGGGTGCTAGACAGGGCCATAATATCAGAAGCTAACATAGCCAGACAGACTAAGTCAACAACCGACTGGAAAGGCAACAAAAGGCAAGGTTTCTTCTCAAAGAAGAAATTTTTAAAAAAGCAAAACACGGGCTCCTCAAATACTTCGAATTCTTCCCGAGATACATCTCCTATGTGCAACATTTGTAGTAAAAGGCACCGTGGGGTTTGTTATCGTGTGTCAGGAGCCTGTTTTAAGTATGGGAAACAATGACATATGGCTCGAGAATGTAATCAGAACAGTGGGAAGGTAGCTGCTAGTTCCACTGCATCGATCCCAAAACCGGAAAATACCATGAGATCTACTACCACTGGAGATACCGTGAGACAAGGGAGAGTCTTTGTGCTTGTTCCGGGCGACACATGGAATGCTAACGCAGTTGTCTCAAGTACTATTTCTATATGTAATCAGGATGCCTTTGTGTTAATTGACTCTGGATCAACACATTCTTTTGTGACATGTGCATTTGCATCTAGACTAAGTAGACCTCTAGAATTATTGCCATATCTGCTATGTGTATCTGCTCCATCCAGGGAATTTGTGTTGTGTGAATCTATATATCATTTTTGTGACATGCGTGTTGGGAATGCCATTTTATATGTGGACTTGTTACCCCTGAACTTTTGGCATTTTGATATAATTCTGGGAATGGACTGGTTAACTAAATATTGTGCCACCATTGATTGTGTGACAAAACGGGTTGTGTTTAGACCACCAGAACAGGAGGAAATTGTGTTTGTGGGTAATGGGGTATTGCCTCCACCTCATTTGATATCTGCAATGAAAGCATATAAACTGATCAGGAAAGGTTGTCAGGGTTATTTATGTTATGTGTTGTTTGAACAATCTATGAATGTAGAATTGAACAGTATCCCTATTGTTAGAGAATTTCCAAATGTGTTTCCAAATGAACTACCAGGGGAATTGGTAGACAAGGAGATAGAATTTACTATTGAGACTATGCCAGGCACCCAGCCTATTTCGAAAACTCCCTACAGAATGGCTACTGCTGAAATGAAAGAACTGAAAGAATAGTTGCAAGACCTGCTTGACAAAGGGTTTATCTGACCTAGTACTTCACCGTGGGGTGCACCGGTATTGTTTGTGAAAAAGAAAGATGGAACCTTACGCTTGTGTATTGACTACCGAGAACTGAACAAGGTGACAATAAAGAATAAATACCCTTTACCTCGTATTGATGACTTATTTGACCAGTTGTAGGGATCACAGGTGTTTTCCAAGATTGATTTGAGATCCGGATACCACCAGTTGAAAGTAAAGGCAGAGGATGTTGAGAAAACAGCGTTTAGAATGAGGTATGGTCATTTTGAATTTCTTATTATGCCATTTGGAGTGATTAATGCTCCGACAACATTCATAGACTTAATGAACCGAATTTTTAAAACCTACCTTGACAAATTTGTTGTAGTTTTTATTGATGACCTTTTGATATACTCCAAGAATAGACTAGAACATGAACATCATTTGAGAACTGTCTTGCAAGTACTTAGGGAAAGGAAATTATTTGCTAAACTAAAGAAATGTGAGTTTTGGTTGGATGAAGTTGTTTTCTTAGGGCATGTGATTAACAAGGAAGGGATTTCAGTGGACCCACAGAAAATAGAGGCAATTATGAATTGGCCTACACCGACAAATGTAATAGAGGTCCGCAGTTTCATGGGTTTAGCCGAGTATTACAGGAGGTTTGTGAAAAAATTTTCAAAGATAGTTGTACCTCTTACCCAGTTGACACGCAAAGGGCAATCATTTGAATGGAATGACGAAAGAGAATCTGCTTTTCAGAAACTGAAAACGAGATTGACCACTGCACCAGTCTTGACACTACTGACAGGTACGGAAAATTTTGTAATTTTCAGTGATGCGTCTTATAAAGGTTTGGGTTGTGTATTAATGCAGAACGGAAAGGTTATTGCTTACGCCTCTTGACAGTTGAGACCACACGAGAAGAACTACCCAACGCATGATTTAGAATTGGCCGTAGTTGTTTTTGCTTTGACAATCTGGCGGCACTATCTTTATGGGGCAAAGTGTGAAGTCTACACGGATCACAAAAGTCTGAAGTACTTCTTTACACAGAAGGAGTTGAACATGCGACAGAGGAGATGGCTCGAACTAATAAAAGACTATGACCTTGAGATCCAGTATCACCTCGGGAAAGCTAACACAGTTGCCGATGCCTTGAGCAGGAAATCAACGGGGAGTATGGCTTGTTTGCTTACTGAACAAAAGGAAATCTTGCAAGATTTAGAGAAATCTGAAATTGAAGTGGTATTGTGTGAACAGGGCGGATTGATAGCTGCTATTTCAGCCGAACCGGCAATCATTGAGGAAATTAAACAGAAACAGAAAGAGGATGAACTCCTCAAGAAAGTGATTGATGAATTTGAAACAAGTCCGAAAGTAGAGTTTAGCATTGAAAATGAAGTGTTGAGATTTCAAAACCGTAAGTGTGTCCCAGATATTCCAGAACTAAAGAAAAGGGTTTTAGATGAAGCCCATAAATCAGTGTTTGCCATACATTCGGGTAATAATAAAATGTATCAAGATTTGAAACAAAGCTATTGGTGGCCAAAAATGAAGAAAAAAATTGCAGAATATGTGTCCAAGTGTCTTCAATGTCAGTAAGTTAAAGCCGAACATCAGCAACCAGGCGGTCTACTTCAACCTCTCCCTATTCTTGAATGGAAGTGGGAACACGTGACTATGGGTTTTGTTGTTGGCCTACCTCGGACACCTCAAGGTATGGATTCTATTTGGGTTGTAGTTGATAGTCTGACTAAATCTGCACATTTTCTACCAGTTAAAACTACATTTAATGCTTATAGACTGGCTACCATTTATGTTGATGAGATTGTCTGTTTACACAGAGTTCTAGTATCTATTGTGTCGGATAGGGATCTGAAATTTGTTTCAAGATTGTGGAAGAGTTTGCAGGAAGCTATGGGGACAGAATTGAGATTTAGTATTGCGTTCCATCCACAGACAGATGGGCAATCAGAACGGACCATACAAAAATTAGAAGACATGTTGAGAATGTGTGCCTTAGATTTTAAGGGGAGTTGGGAAGACTATTTTCCGCTGGCTGAGTTTGCATACAATAACAGCTTCCACTCCAGCATTGGTATGGCACCATACGAGGCTCTGTATGGTAGAAGGTGTAGATCACCGATTTGTTGGATAGAAGTCGGGGATAGGGCTTTGCTTGGGCCTGAAATTGTGCAAGATACTTCTGAGAAAATCAAAACTATTCAACAAAGGCTCAAAACAGCTCAGGACCGACAAAAAGAATTATGCAGATGTTCGGAGAAGACCTCTTGAGTATGAGGTTGGTGACCATGTGTTCATCCGTGTGTCTCCGATGAAAGGCCAAGTCAGATTTGGAAAAAGGGGTAAGTTATCGCCCCGTTACATTGGGCCGTTTCAAATTCTGGAAAGGCTTGGCCCAGTTGCTTATAGAGTTGCTTTGCTACCAGGATTCGAGCAAATCTATAATGTGTTTCACGTGTCAATGTTGACGGGTTATCTCCGAGACCCGTTTCATGTGATTGATTATCACCAGGTAGCTATTGGTAAAAATATGGAGTACGACGAATGGTCAGAACGAATTGTTGACTGGCAAGTGAAACAATTGAGAAGCAAGTCCATCCCAATGGTGAAAGTGGAATGGAAAGAACACTATGGGACGGATGCCACGTGGGAAAAAGAGGATGAAATGCGGCTATGCTATCCACATTTGTTTCCCGACGAAGGTAAATTAAGTTTGAAGGACCAAACTTCCTAAAGGGGGGAAGACTGTGATAACTCTGTTCCTTATTATGCTAATTGGTCCTTATTATGAATGTGATTATGTGTTTGATATGATTTTGTGTACTATTACGTGAAAATATGTGGTTTTGAATTTCTATTTGTTCACCGTAGGAATATCTATTCGATTATCTGCTTTGGAAATTAAATTGAAGGCCTTATCGGCCACCGAACCCGAAATTGATTACGCCTTTGTGATTAGTGTACTTTTTAGAGCCTATGGGGAATTTAGTTGAAAATTGATTCGGATAAAAATAATTAGATTCAGAACGATTAATTAAATGCTTAATTATTTGATATTAAAATAATGTGATCTAGTGGGGCTATAAAAGGGCCATTAGACATTCAATTCTTCTCCTTTATTCAAATTGGCTAATTTTAACTCTAAGGAAAAGAGAGAGGATCGGCTATAGAAAGGGAAAGAAGGAGAATTGTGTGTTTGGTTTAAGTTTGAGGAATTGAAAGGTTGGACTCAAGATTCAACTAGAATTTGAGGAGATTAAAGCCTCTAGGTAAGTAAATTTATGGATTTCAAATTGTAATTTCGTGAATTCAAGACTAAATGGTGATCAAGAACATGTATTGAAATGGTTATGATGAAAATGAGTTGGTTTTGATGAATTTGAAGTCCATGTGTGCATGCATGTAGAGAATTCCTATGAAATTACATAATCTAGCATGTAATATGTGAATTGTGAAAGATTGTGAGTTGAATCATACATGCAAGCATGTTTTTGTTGAGTTCCATGAGAATGAACACCATTTGCATCATTTGAAATAGAAATGAAGTCAAAATTAGCATGCATGTTTGAATATTAAAGATATGGAGCTTGTATGAGGTTTGAAGACATGAGTTTGAATTATACAAAAGAAATGTTGATTAATTTGGAAGAATTGGACCATGATTTTGAGCAATTGACCTCACCTTGCTTATATACTCATGTTATATAATGTGTTTGCATGTTTTGGAACCAAATTTATGGGTTTTAAACCTTGGAAGGTCGTGTTTGAGCTCAAGAACACATTCTGGAAAACCCAGAATTCATGGTGTCCGCTCGAGTGGGGAAACCGCCGCTCGAGCATGAAATACGTGCTCCCAACATATTTTGCAGACATGGTGTCTGCTCGAGCGGGGAAGTTCACGCTCGAGCGGGGAACTATATAGGCAGACCTTTAGCTCGAGCGGCCGAGTTCACGCTCGAGCGTAAAAATGACATAACCAGTATTTTTGCAGACCTATTGGGTCTGCTCGAGCGGGGACCCGTGTTTCTGAAATTTTGAAAATGCGTTCTGTGTTTCGTTTTCCGTTCTCTTTCACTTCTAAGTACTCTTAGGCATGCATTGGGAATTGTGAATGAATTAAAAGAGTAAGAAAGAAGCCTAAAAAGGAATATGTGAATTAAGGAACGCATTGAGTCGTTTGTAACCCATGTGTGTTATGTAATATGTAGGGTCAAGCTCCAGGGCAAATCATCCAGCCGATCACTGTGAGTAATATCTTATTAAAGATATCTGAAGTATGTTATTTGTCCTATTACTTACTTTTATGTAAGTCTAATAAGTTCGTTAATCCGAACGATAAATGAATGGGCTAGAGGCCAATATGATTTGAATGATAAATGAATGGGCCAGAGGCCAGTATGATCTGAATGATAAGTGAATGGGCCAGAGGCCAGTATGATCTGAATGATAAAATGAATGGGCCAGAGGCCAGTATGATTTGATTGATAGAATGAATGGGCCAAAGGCCAGTTTGACATGATTGAAAGAATAGTTGGGCCAAAGGCTAGTCTAACATGAATGAAAGACAAATGGGCCAAAGGCCGTTTGACACGAATGGTTTGGGCTCGAGGCCGTCTGATGTGTATTGGAACCGCAGTTACTTGATGCATATATATGCTAGATAGCAATATGAATTGGGTCTAAGGTCGTCTGATGTATATTGTCCTAATGCATCTTCTTTATCTGATATTATTTACTAGGCTTTCGCTCACGCTCATTCATATGTTTGTAGGTGAGCCAAGAGAGGTCCAAACCCAGCCTCAGTGAAGTTTGTGTGGGACAACCAAGGTTTCGAAGAGTCAGCCTTACGTCTTACGCACAAGACTCATCTTCACCCTTTTGTTATCTTATTGTATTTTGTCATGTTGGTGAGGACTTTGGAACCATTTGTATATAGTTTTGATAGGCTGACTTAGACTTGAATGATCTTATATATACAGAGCTTTGTGTTAGTACATATTTTGATGTGAGTTATTAACATGTATATGCATGGTTTGTTATGATGTGCCATGTAAGCACAGCTCTATGGACAAAGTTTTAAATTTTGCTTCCGTTTGGCCCCTTTACTCTGATGAGTTAAGTCTGGAATGGTTTGAGGTCGTAGGAAATCTCTGGATTGCTGGCCGGATGTGTGCTTAACCCTTAGGGGCGGGTTCGGGTCATGACAGCCCACCTCCTTTGCATAGGCCAGCATCCTTTCATCTTGGGCTGCATATTCGCCTGTTGCCTGGTTGACAATAAGTTGGGAGTCACAGAAGACTATTACCTCGTCGGCTTCCATTGCTGCTGCCAGCTTTAGTCCTGCGATTAATGCTTCATACTCTGCTTCATTGTTTTAGGCTTTAAACCCCAAATGAATGGATTGTTCTAGTATCTGCCCATCTAGCGATACTAGTACTACTCCTACCCCCGCTCCTTGTCGGTTTGAACTCCCATCAACAAACATCCAGAAGGAGTCGCCGATGTAAATACTGCATGGCCTGAGTTTCTTTTCTTTTCTCTGTTTAGCTATCCCTAACTGGGTTTCTCCTTGTTCACCTGGACCTCGGCTCAACAGAGCCCGATGTGTGATAGCGCCTAGTGTGAACTTGACCACGAAGTCAGCCAAAACTTGGCCTTTGATTGCTATTCTGGGTCTGAATTCCAGGTCATACTGGCCTAACACCACTGCCTATCTGGCTATTCTGCCTGTCAGATCTCCTTGCTGTAATAGGAATTTCAAGGGATGCTCAGTTAACACTACAATTTTGTGTGCTTGAAAGTAATGGTTCAGCTTCTTGAAAGCCATTACTAAGGCCAATATTAACTCCTTTAAGGGTAGATATCTGGTCTCTGCATCTGCTAGGGTCTTACTCACGTAGTAAACTGCCTTTTGCTCTCTCTTTTCTTCTCTGATTACTACTGCACTCACTGCATGTTCTGAAACTGCCAAGTACAAGAACAACTCCTTTCCTGGTGCTGGATTTGAGAGAACTGGAGCAGTGGTCAAATGCTTCTTCAAGTCGTCTAAGGCGACTTCGCACTCTTCTGTCCATAAGAAATCTATGGCTTTTTTCACTAAGCTGAAGAAAGGTTTGCATTTGTCAGAGCTTCTGCTTATGAATCTATTTAGGGCTGCAACCCTTCTAGTCAACATCTGCACTTGCTTTGCTGATGTTGGGCTCTCCAACTCCAAAATAGCCTTGATTTGATCGGGGCTAACCTCAATGCCTCTTCTGGTAACTAAGTATTCTAAGAACTGACCAGACCCAACTCCAAATGCACACTTCGACGCATTGAGTCGGAGCCGATATGTTCTAAGGATGTCAAAAACTGCTTTTAGGTCTTCCAGATGATCCTCAGGTTCCTTGGTCTTCACGACCATGTCATCTATGTATACCTCCACTGTTCTGCCTATTAGGTGCCTGAACATCTTGGTCACCAATCTCTGGTAAGTTGCTCCTGCATTTTTCAACCCAAAAGGTATCACTCTGTAGCAATACAGCCCTTTCAGGGTGATAAATGCAGTGTTCTCCTCATCTGGGGGGCACATAGCTATCTGATGGTACCCCCTGTATGCATCTAGGAAGCTCATCCTTCCATGCCCTAAAGTGGCATCCACCAATTGGTCGATCTTGGGTAGTGGGAAACTGTCTTTGGGACAAGCCTTGTTCAGGCTGGTGAAGTCCACACAGACCCTCCACTTCCCATTCTTTTTCTTCACAACCACCATATTTGATAACCATGTCGGGTAATTTACCTCTCGAATGGCCCTGGCCTCCAAAAGTTTATCCACTTCCTCTTCTAATGCCTCGACATGCATCAATGTCGGCCTTCTTGTTCGCTGGATGACAGGTTTAGCCAACTTGTTCACTTTCAATCTATAGCAAGTGATCTCGGGGTCAATGCCAGACATCTCGTACGTCGTCCAGGCAAACACTTTAATGTTTGCTCTCAAGAATGCCTCTAGCTCTTTTTCCTCTTCCTCGGCCAAGCCCGAGCCGAAAAGGAAGAAGCGCTCTTCATCTCCTTGCTGGACTAAGATCTTCTTCAGGGCTTTCTCACTCTTCTCGGCTGGCTCTTTGCCGACGTCCTCCAGGACTTCCATGTCCTCATCTTCAATCTCTGTTGTTTCTGCTTCTCGTATGTTGCAGGTGGATTTTATTGCTGCCATGGAGCAATTCTTTGCCTGCACCTGATCTCCTTTATTCTATGCTCTGTTGGGAATCGCAACAGCTGGTGGAATGTTGAGAGAACAACCCTCATTGCATGCAGCCATGACCTTCCCAAGATAGCATTATAAGGGGAGAGAGTATCAATTACTGTGAACTCAGTTTTTATCTTCTTGGTGCCAGCCTGCACCTCCAAACTAACTACTCCCAGGGGCCATGTCGGCGTTCCATTGAACCCGACCATTGGACCGTTGGATTGTTCCAAATCATCTCGGTGAAGGCCAAGCTCCTTGTAACACCTGACATACATGATGTCACAAGAGCTGCCTTGGTCAATTAAGATGCGCTTCACTTGGCATTCTCCAATCTGGAGGGATATTACCAAGGCATCGTTGTGTAGATGTTGCACCATCTCTAGGTCGTCTTCAGTAAAGGACACCACCGGTCCTTGGCACTCGTTTGCTTTAGGTCTTTTCTGCTTGACTTAGTACACATGTTGTAAGTGTTTTACCTTTTGAGTCTCCCCACGTATCTCGTTCTCATTGACCTTCGAGTGAATCACATTGATCACTCGAGGCCCGCCTGCTTGCGGTTGTGGTGCTGGTAGAGGTGGCGGTGCTACCGGTGTCTGAGGCAGTCTTGCTTGTTCTTCCCTTGTCCTGACCTTATCTATAAGGTCCCTTAAATGACCTTGCCTTACCAGGTCTTCAAGATGTGTCTTCAGGGCTCTGCACCCTAAGTCAGATGCCCATCTTCGTTGTGGTAAGCATAATGCTTGCCAAGACTTCTTCGCCTAATAGGTATTCAGCTGGAGAGCACCGGCAGAACAGATTAAGCCCGAACAACCTGTCACAGAAAGAAGAGATTCCGGCGGGAGTTCGTCCACCTGGGGGTACTCCGACGATCAAGTCAGTTATCTCTCAAAGATAGCAAAAGTGCTTAACTCACTATTCAGAATACAAAAAGCATACCTTAGATCCATGAGGGTGCATCTCTTTTATAGCCAACACTAACCTAATCCCAGTAGAAGCCTAACTTCAATGGACTCTGTGCTCAATGCTAATCCTGGACTCCTAGTTAGATTGAGATGAACTCTTTAAGAGTCTTATCTTTATCCAAACTGAAGTCCTCTATCATTTTAGGACTCTTGTCCCTTATCCGCTTATCCCGGATTCCGGTAACCTCGACCTATCCGCGGTTACCTCGGCGTCATGACCAAGACACATGACACCTCGGCTGACACTTCGGTGCCACCTCGGCCACGTGTTGTCATTCCAAAAATATGTCCCCACATTATTAAGGGTATTTTGATAATTATATCACCCATAAAATTTCTTGGAACATAAAAAAATAATATAAACTAAATAAAAAATAAGTAAGTAAGAAAAGATTTATGAAAAAATGCCACATTATTTATTTTCTATTCTAACTAAACGCATGACATTGGCAACTTCTAAAGCAATTCTGATTTTAGTTTTTCAAAGTTAAATTTTGATAATGTTACGTTGTGAAAATATTAAAATTTTTTCGTTTGAAAAGAGTTAAAACAGTCAGATTTGTTAACTATTTTAAATTTGGTTTTTTTAATCTTATTTGGTTTTTGTTTTTAAATATTTTAATTTTTATAAGAAAAAAAGTGTAATGATTATTATTTAAATGTAACATTTTATCTTATTAATTTATGTAATTAATTTTACCTTTTGTATTTTTTTAGTAAAAAAGTCAAAACCAAACATAGCGTAATGTTGCTTTTGAGATGCAATAATTATATTTTTTGTACAACCTCTCCCTCTCTTAAAAAAAAAAAAAAAAAAAAAAAAAAAAAAAAAAAAATCCTTCATCAATCTCTTTTTATTCATAAATTCTCTATTCATCAATTCTTCCTCCGATTAGTGATCATCACCACGAATGCAAAAAAAATCGTCAATCTCTCTCTCTCCATAAATCTCCCTCTTTATTAATCACATGATCGGTGACCTCCCTATCTCCCTCGAGTGTATTTTCATCAGAGTAATGTTAGAAACCTCAAATATTCTACTAAAAATTTTACCAAATGTGGATGTTAGACCCACATTATGTGGGTGTGGGTCCCATACCCATATGAAACATTTGATAAAACTTTTGATAGAATTTTTAGGGTCTCTAACATTTTTGTTTTCATCCACACCCATCAGTCGGTTGGCTAGAAACAATCCACTTGTAGTGGTTTTGTCACCCATTGATCGAGATTTTCGATACCAATTGTCGTAGTCATCTATCTCTCCTAGAGAGGTTTAATTTATGGTTTAGTTTGATTTGCATTACCGTTGACTTGTAGTGGTGGTTTCTGAGTGGTCGTTGAAATTTCAATTAATATCTAGTTCTAGTGGGGGTTTTATTTTTATTTTATTTTAAAGTAATGATTTGGCATATTTGAAAACTGTTAATTAGTGTCAAATTTGACACAAATTAGGAGGGATAGCAGCAATAGTAGAGAACCAGAATTTTGAAATCTATCTAAATTTTGAGTTTAGCAGCGCCTTTAGCAATTTACTAGAGTGTTTAGAAAATAATATAAATAATAAAATTGTTCTTCTTTCTAACAACTTTAGATTTTAGATGAGTTGGTGATTAAAAATTTAATATAATATCAGAGCAGGTAATAAATCCTGCCACGCGTGAGGGACATGTTGAGTCAATATCGGCATATTATTGTTTCCATCGAGCAATAGTTACAACTACATCTGACAATTACTCCTATAACATATACCACACACCCGACAATTAACACACAATTAGCAATTTTATTTATTATGGTGCGCCTATTACAGACTTTGTGATGGAATCCTACTCAATTTGCATTTTCTTTCAATGCTACATTACATGCATTTTAACAGATAGCATGTATGTCTGTCTAACAGAAAATATTTACAGGTGAGAACAAAAGGGAAACAAGTTATAACACAAGTCTCGTGTAACATTAATGCAGTGTTTGATTAGGAGATTTGGGAAGGGATTTGGAAAGGAAAAGGTAAAAGATGTGGGAAACTAAGTGAAATATAAGTATATTTTATTCACATTGCACCTACCTTTTCAATTTCCCTTTCTAAATCTCTTCTTAAATCTCCCAACCAAACACAATATTACTGAAACATGAGATTTAGTTTAGTCCCAACAACAAAGAATTAACAAATTTGTGATGGCTAATCCTAAGAAGGATGAAAAACTAGGTGAATAGGCTTCCTTTGCATTTACTTCTTCTGACATATAAATATATAGTATAATACTGTTAAATCTGTTTATGAGCACATGAAGGCTGTGTGGCCAGATATTTTGTTACTTTGTCATTAACAGTACTATAATTAAACCCAAAATAAAAAAAATTGTGGGAAGCTAGGCTTTGATTTATTTATAAGTTGACTACACATGATGGGAGTGTCATACTACGATGATTACATGAGGAAGCCACGAACAAAACCAGTAGGTGCATATCTTACAATAAAGGCTCATGATATCGCACATGCCATATTATCAGCGCAGCCAATGTACGTGCTCATGTTGTCACGTGTGCCAGACTAAAACTACAATTGCCGGACATGGACTAGCCTTCTTCACTGGTCAGAAGGGTCTGTAATCAGGAAAAAAAAAAATGTTATCAAGAAAGAATTTATAATCCATAACTACAATGCAAGAACTATTGTCTATGCCAAGTGTGCTGCTGATACGGTTTAATCTGGTTCGCTTTTGAAAGAGATCTATTGATACAAATTATATGAGTAAGTGTGAAAAGAGATTGCAATTCTCTCCATAATCTTGTTAGCTTTGCTCCAATATTCACAATTACTCTATTGTTTATGTCATTCAAAAAGTCAAAATAAGCATGTCTCCATGAATTTTTGAGCAATAAAGTGGCACAAAACAACCCAAAAACCAGTAAAAAATCCCAAACCACGACAAGATCGAACCATGGAATTTTATGCTCATCACCATCCACTTCCTGAATGTCATTTGCATTATTTGACAAGCTTTTGGGAGTGGCAGCCCACAAAGTTCTGGATTCCCAATATACGAAGAGCTTCCAAAAAGATCAAACTGAGATTGAGATCCCAATGGTATTTGACCTCGTAGATTGTTGTACGCAACATTAAACTGCGGCAAGGTATGAAGCCTTCGCACCGATTATGGGATTTCTCCCAAGAAATGGTTTCTAGAGAGGTCTAGTTTCTCCAAGTTCACTAGTTCAGATATTTGGCCTGGAATGTTGTCAGAGAAAATGTTTTGACTCAGATCTAACACATGAAGAAGTTATAATTGGCCTGAGAGGGAATTGAAATCTGCTCGGAGCACCTCCAATTTCGAACATTGTCCAAATCCATGAGGAATCTGGTCGGTAAATTCATTGAAAGAGATATCCAAAAGCTTGATGAAAGGGGAATCAGTGAAAATAAATGAAGGAAATGGACCATTAAAGTTGTTCTGGCTGAGATTTGGCCAGAAAAAAAAAAAAAAAAAAAAAAAATAGTGAAGTAAAAGACAAAAAAAGGAGAAAAAAAAGACAAATTAGAGCTCCATTAGAGGTGTTTTTTTAGAGGTCTAAATCATTTTTCTTAAAAGTTTGCACAACTGTAACTACTTGACAAACGTCACTTACACATTTAACTAGCATACTTAATACAAACACAAGATACTCACTTATAGACAAGATTTATACTACACAACAAGACACTAGAACGAACACCTCACACTTTGTATAGATTGGTGGTTTTCTTGCCAGCACAGTCTATTAGCCATGCCATACTAGCAGCACAGCTACTTTTGTGCAACCATTGTTTCTTGTAATCAGAAACAACGTTATCAAGCCATAGAACAGGGGAAATTTGATTGTACAGTATGAACGATGATTTGCATTAATGAAAATCATATGGGAGTTGTGATCTTTATATATCCATCTAATTCATGCAGGGGTGCCACTAATCACTTTTAGTGCACAATTAAAAGACACATCGCAAAGTAAGCCCATTAGCATTTATGTCAAACGAAAATGAAAAATAAATAAATAAATAAGAGAGAAATATTTACCTTTAGCTTTAAATTCTCCTCCGCAACCTAGCCAGATTCACTGCTACTATGACAGATACCTTGTCGTATATGTTGTTCATGTTGGAAAAATGGTTTTATATAGGCTTATTTTGGACCAATTTTGAGCCCAAAATCGAGTGGGCTCCAAACGTCACTACAGGAAATATGGTGTTAGGCGGCGTTTTTTTAACGGCGTTTTTTAAAACGCCATTGTTTCTAATATTTAACGGCGTCTTAGAAACGTCTTATTTTGCTGTAATTGAAACGGCGCCGTTTCAAGAATCAAAGACGTTTTTTAAACGCCTTGGAATGGTCTTTTGTTCAACCCCCTCCTTCTCTCCTGTAGATTCTGTCTTTAAGATTTTGTGCATTGTCAAGTAGCACACAAAATGGGACGGAGGGAGCAGTGATGTAGGAAGTCACTGCTGCAGCATGTGTTTCCTAGACTACAAACAATTGGTATTTACTTCACCTCCCCAAACAGTTCTGTGAGCTTCCTCTGTTTGGTTTCCCAGAAATGCTGGAATCATAGGCCCATTGACTGGGATACTAGACCTCGACATTGAAGGCCTTGACAACACTATGGCTGCAAATGTTCGTGGCGTTGCTTCGACAATTAAACACGCAGCTCGTGCAATGGTGGCTAAAGAAATACGCGGATCAATTATATGCACTACTAGTGTTGCAGCTTGTCTTGGAGGAACAGGGCCACATGCCTATACTGCATCCAAACATGCCCTAGTAGGGCTGGTTCGATCAGCTTGCAGAGAGCTTGGGCATCATGGAATTAGAGTCAATTGTGTTTCTCCGTTTGGCGTTGCCACGCCTCTTTCATGCAAGGCCTACAATCTGGAACCGAGTGAGGTTGAAGCTAATAGTTGTGTCTTGGCTAACTTGAAGGGGATTGTGTTGAAGGCTAGGCATATTGCTGAGGCTGCTCTGTTTCTAGCTTCAGACGAATTGCCTTCTCCTTGTAATCTGCATTTTTATCTCTTCGTTTTTTCTTTGTTCTACACCAGAAGTTCATTAATCTTTGTCTTATGGGATCCAATCTTCCATGTTTCTCTAGTCTGAACAGATCTGATGCTTGATTGACATGCCACTCACCTTTTGGGAGGCAAGTTTGGCTCCTTCAAATGTCGAACATGTTACTCAACACCCAAGCTGAAAGGCAGATGCATGCCATTTTGGAACTGCACAATCCCAAAAGATTTATTCGAATGAGCAAGGATATTTTTTTTTTTTGTAAATTTATGGTTCAAAGATTCTGTCTTTAAGATTTTGTGCATTGTCAAGTAGCACACAAAATGGGACGGAGGGAGCAGTGATGTAGGAAGTCACTGCTGCAGCATGTGTTTCCTAGACTATAAACAATTGGTATTTACTTCACCTCCCCAAACAGTTCTGTGAGCTTCCTCTGTTTGGTTTCCCAGAAAATTTCCCCAAATACCCAACTAAATGCCAGTTCATATCGTACGTAGAGTCATATGCTGAACACTTTTCAATTGCTCCAATGTTCAATCAAGAAGTGGAGAGAGCTGAGTTTGATCATGGAAATGGGGTTTGGAGAGTTCAAACTCAAGATTGTGAGTATATTTCAAGGTGGTTGATCGTCGCCACGGGCGAAAATGCCGAGCCTAGTGTACCTGAAATTCAGGGGATTGAGAGGTTTGAAGGGACTATGGTGCATACAAGTTTGTATAAGTCTGGTTCTGAATTTACAAACCATAGCGTATTGGTTGTTGGGTGTAGAAATTCTGGTATGGAGGTTAGTTTGGACCTGTGTAGGCACAAAGCAAGCCCTCATGTGGTGGTTAGAAGCACTGTAAGTTCATTCTACTGTTTCCAATTTCAAGTACATTTGTTTTGTGTGTTTTCTTTCTCTTTTTTTTTTTATTTTTTTTAAGGTCAATTCTTCTTTCTGGGTATGCATTAAAAACATTTTTGGGCAGTTGAAACCACTTTAAAGTTTATTTTCTTTTTTTAAAAAAAAAAAAAATTTCTCCTGGTAAAAGCGCTATTTGGTTCAACAGTAAGACTTTCTGTTAAGATTGTGTGCATTTTATCCTTTGAATTCTTTGTGGATAAGTTTAGAATCCCCATTTTTACAATTCTATTCATAAGGGTGTTATTTGAATAGACAATGCTTTTTTTAAAAAAAAAAAAATTCTCCTGGTAAAAGCGCTATTTGGTTCAACAGTAAGACTTTCTGTTAAGATTGTGTGCATTTTATCCTTTGAATTCTTTGTGGATAAGTTTAGAATCCCCATTTTTACAATTCTATTCATAAGGGTGTTATTTGAATAGACTATGCGACATACCTAAAAAAATTTATTCAGAGAAGTACTCAGAAAATTACACCAATGGATCACATTCATTCTGGTTTAGGATAATTTTTTACGTACAAATTATGGGTACATATCATCTTTGTACAAATTCTGGGTACATATCATCTTTGTATTTGATTGAAGAAACAGTGAAATTCACACTAGAGAAACATGGAAGATTGGATATCATGTTCAGCAATGCTGGAATCATAGGCCCATTGACTGGGATACTAGACCTCGACATTGAAGGCCTTGACAACACTATGGCTACAAATGTTCGTGGCGTTGCTTCGACAATTAAACACGCAGCTCGTGCAATGGTGGCTAAAGAAATACGCGGATCGATTATATGCACTACTAGTGTTGCAGCTTGTCTTGGAGGAACAGGGCCACATGCCTATATTGCATCCAAACACGCCCTAGTAGGGCTAGTTCGATCAGCTTGCAGAGAGCTTGGGCATCATGGAATTAGAGTCAATTGTGTTTCTCCGTTTGGCATTGCCACGCCTCTTTCATGCAAGGCCTACAATCTGGAACCGAGTGAGGTTGAAGCTAATAGTTGTGTCTTGGCTAACTTGAAGGGGATTGTGTTGAAGGCTAGGCATATTGCTGAGGCTGCTCTGTTTCTAGCTTCAGACGAATCGCCTTCTCCTTGTAATCTGCATTTTTATCTCTTCGTTTTTTCTTTGTTCTACACCAGAAGTTCATTAATCTTTGTCGTATGGGATCCAATCTTCCATGTTTCTCTAGTCTGAACAGATCTGATGCTTGATTGACATGCCACTCACCTTTTGGGAGGCAAGTTTGGCTCCTTCAAATGTCGAACCTGTTGCTCAACACCCAAGCTGAAAGGCAGATGCATGCCATTTTGGAACTGCAAGATATGACTAGCTCGAAATCATATTTAACATGAACATAATAAGAGCACAATTGGGTGAGTATTACTGGCTCTCTTAGTAAGTTCATTACCTGATTTGTGCACCCCACTGCCAAGAATTGCTGCTTTCGAATATTTTCCTGTCAAAAGTAGATGTCATTACAACAAGATAAAACTTCAAAAGATTGATAAGAGATATCACTGAGTTCAAAATGTTGATGCATTTCAAGTGGAGATTATTATTTCAACTAAGTAGCTCAGATTAGACTACGTCGAATACAGTCAATATATGTAGTTTTCAAATTTTCTCCCTCCATTCTATAATCTGAAATAGAGTTATTCGAATTAATGTATCCTACACACATGCTTTTCTTTACAAATCAAGTTGAAAACTTTGGAGCCACACCCTGCATAATTGGGGGGGAATACTTTGTTAATCACATGCTTGGATGCCATTATACCCCAATCTTTGCAAAAAATAGAGAAGGAACAATGCTTCTAATTACATATACCTCTTTTACATCGTGTGTACATGGTTGTCCCTCATTTTGTTGGGGCCTTTTAACCAACTTGTAATAAAAGTTAATAAAATCTTTGCTTTTGTACCTTTGTGGCTATTTTTACCTTTCATGTACTCTTATTTTGTTTTGAATGCAGTAGATATTTATAGATTATTATGTCCTTACTCTTATGTTTGTAGTTTTTTTATAGATATTATCTATGAGTTCTAGCTCTGACCATTCTTCTGGTGAAAGTGAGCAATCAAGCTCTAGTAGTTCTAGTTCAGATGAGACTCAGACCACACTCAAGACGAAAGTCATACCCGATCCACCGGCATCATGGCATCCACTAGGCAGTCTTCCTACCACATCACGTAGCGGTAGTACATCACATGGCTCTGTTTCAGCTGGTATGTATGAACTTTGCTTGATATTTTCCACTTGAGCAGGTAACTATAGTTGCATGAATGATGAATTAGTGTACCCTTGGTATGATCTTTTAGATAACTATCGCAATATGTGCCTACTTCTAGTTATATATAATATCCGCACTGTACACATGCAATTTGTTTTTGCTCAGATGAATAAAAATCTTGAAGTGAACATTGTCAAATTCAATAATACCCCATGTAAGTCCAGAGGCTTTGCATTTGCTTCATCTCTAATTTTTAGCCCTCTCTTGTGCACTTTGTGGAGATGTCTCAATTTGGTGCTCTGTTGGGTTATGATTAGGAATAGAATAGAAATGTAATTCACCCGGTTTAGTAGAATTTTGAGAATCTCTTTTTAATTTTTTTTCTCAAATAAATTTAATTAGTTTGACAACAATAATTCTTAAAATATATCTTTAAAAATTATTTTCTTAAAATTATTATGTCACTAACACAGTCAACAATAATGACTGTGTGCCCATCATCCAGCAGATGGACTTTTTCTTGCCCCACTTGCATAGCACTGTTCTTAAGTTTTGAAAATTACTTTTTCTTGCCCCACTTGCATGAAAACATGTTCATGAAAATTACTTGAGAGCTTCTGGTCATCATGGTTGTTGAGGGAACCAGCTCACTGTAATAATGAAAGTCCTTTGCTGGTGGATATACACTTATATGCTTGTATGTTTGTTCTATTTTAACTTTCTCATCTTCACCTCAGGTGTGCTGATAATATGCTTCTTTGACACACGCTGCAGCGTGATTTCTAACTCGCTAGCAATGGTAAACATTTACTATACTTGTGTACGTGTATTTCTGATCACTTTGCTGTAATAATATTCAGTTCTGTCAATCATTCAGTGCATAGAAACTGATATGTAGACAATTGGCCTCATTTGGATCCTTTTTTCTAAATGAATAATTTTGACCTTTTCATCATTAACAGGAAGAGGCTACCAAAAGCAAGTCTGCAGGAAAGGCATAGTACCAGACTATGATCTCCGACAGCGATTACACCGAGTTTGAAAACTTCTCAAAGTGGTTGGGAGTCTCCCAGTGAGATTTTTCTGTCTTTGAGTTTTGTCTTGGTATAATATCTTTATCTAATTGTTTTGTTTCAAGAGGAGTTAATTTACTTTTTGTGGCAGTTTTGAGACAAGATTTGAGTTTGGTGGGTTATGTTTTATGACAAGATGGATGGATTTTCATTTTAGCAGATCTGGAATCAAAATTTTACAAATTGTAGTCTCTTACTTAAACACGGTTTGTTAGTTTTTTTTTGAATGAGAAATTGAATTAATGCTTCATTTGTTATTTGAACGAGAGTTATTATTTTAAATGTTAGTTTTTTTTTAATGTGAAATTGAATTAATGCTTCATTTGTTATTTGAACGAGAGTTATTATTTTAAATGTTAGTTTTATTACAGATATTTGAATAGGAGTTAATATTTTGTATGTTAGTTTTATTATAGGTATTTTTTTATTAATTGAATGAGAAACTAAATTCAATATTTTTTACAGGTATTCTTTTTAATTTAATCAAATAAAATTAGCATAATATCCCCCCAAAAAAAAAAAAAAAAAAGAGGAAGATATGACGGCGTTTCTACAAACGCCTCCTAATCCCTCAACAGTAACGGTAATATTTTTAAAACAGATACGACGGCGTTTAAAAAACGTCGCTAAATATTGTTGGTGACGTCAGTGTGTGTGGTGGGACATTTGGCGGCGTTTTAAAAAACGCCGCCTAATCTCCAACACTTTTGCTTTGGAGGGAATTCAATATTCATTTATCACTTGGAATTCAAATTTTTAAGCTTGATTTCCACATTGAAATCTTAAGCAAATGAGTATGTTTTCATCTACTATAAATGGAGGAAGGACTTTCCATATTTCTTTCGGAGTTTTTATTGGAGGTCTTCCTTTGAAGATATCCATGAGATGGATCTTCCTAGTTCTTTTGATATATATTTATATCTGTAATATTAGTGGAGAGAAATAAATAAATAAATAAAATATTCGAATAAATGAATCAGTCAGTTTCAAACCTTTTGAATATTACAGTTTAATGATTTCAAATTCAAATATCCTATTGATTGTTGATTTATGGACAGTTGGAAACAAATTCAAATATTTTAAAATCTAGTTGGTGTCTATAAGAAAGGATGTGTCCCTTCTTTGTTTGGTGTCTATTCAAGTTCCTATAAAAAGAACTGCTTCCAGCAGCACATAGACACTGATTTTTTGACCTTCTTTGTTTCTGTTTTAATTTTCTAGTTAAAGTTTCTTATTCAAAAAAACAACTAAAGGAATACAGCCTTAGTATTGTTTATAAAATAGGCATTGTATCCATGGAGACATAATTTTCAAGAGATCTTTCTGTATGATAGAGAGGAAGATTACCACTGCTGGAAATCGCACTTTTAGCGGGTTTAAAAAACGCCGCCATATGTATCAAAAACGCCCCTAATTCCTTTTGTGGCGTTTAGTACCAAACGTCGAAGCTGCGGCCGTCGCTGTAGCTTTGCGACGTTTTTAAAAACGTCGTGATATTAGTAC
>NW_021027532.1:43674-56543 GCF_004153795.1 Camellia sinensis | reverse complement strand
GTTGTTGCCCGTGGTTTTTTTTATCACAGTTGGAGGTGTCCAATTGTAGTTTTTTCCACGTAAAATCGTTGTCTCTTTGTCTTGATTGTTTGATTGGGATTGTTATATTCTGCTTAAAATTAATACATAATCACAAATCAACATCTAGAGGATTTCTAAATTTTTCAATAATGATATTTTTCATGATCGCACCAAACACATCAAAATTGACTGTCATTTCATTCGTCAACATGTCAATAGTGGAATTATCTAACTCCAATCTATTTCTTCTAAAACTCATCTTTGTGGTCATTTTCATGAGTTACTTTCCAAACTCCAATTGGTCTCTTTGAAACCATCTTGAGTTTAAGGGAGACTATTAGTAAATGTATATTAGGATTAGGATTAGGATTTACATTATATAATAAGATTAAGATTCTATTTCTTGTCCATCACTCTTCCTTGCCTATATATATTGGTCTTCATTGTATTGTATTAGGTTATATACACAATATTATTCAATAAACCTTTGTATTTCTCTAATTGTGTCAACACGGATAAAAATGAATTAAAAACACTTTGCAAGCATATACAATAATTTTCATTCTATACAAAGTCAACCATCACATTGCAGCAGCATATGCTGTCGATCCCATTCATAATCCTTGTAAATCATCAAAATTATTGAATGGAACTAACAAAAAATATTGATCAGCCTATAACAGTTTCTCCTGTGTAGAAAAAAAATAAAAACAAACTTCAGCAAAATCAACCCAAAACTTGGTGGAGAAAGGACATCCGTCTCCCAGTCTCACATAGCCCCTACCTCCTGCGTTTCAGGAACTTCTTTCATAAAATTGAGCCGAGCTTGCTTGGTTCGCTTAGTAGGAACTGACAGAAGACAACAATAATTAATCAATAACTCTGCCTAATAATCTTAGGGGCAAACAATACCATTGTTTGTCTACAAGAAAATCAGAAGGAAAGACCAATACCTTTTGCCTTGCTGTGGTTATTAGACTCAATAACATTAGATTTCCATTCCTCATAAGCATGTTTCTCTGTACGTTTACGCTTCTTGTAACATGAAAGCTGTGAACATATCACATCAATAACATCTGGTTAGGTCAGAAACTTAACATAGCAGTCCTGATTTATGAGTGCACGAGTAAACTTAGTAAATCAGCTATTCTCCCATTTCAAGTTAAGATGTAGATTTGTAAGAGCACTACATCAAAAAGTTAACAAAGATACTTTATAATAAATGAGATAAATGCATAAAATGATTGTTTTGCTGACATCTGATTTTTTTAACTAGTATCATTAATTTGAAAGAAGAGAACATCAAAGCCAAGGATGGGCATTGCAAGTCCATCCTATAAACATCTACCAATGACAAAAGCAGCCTTGGCCTTGTTGAGTCTGAAGATAAGAACCGGAAAGCCAACAAGCTTGGGGAAATAGAAAGAGGGTTTTTAGGTGAGATAGCAAAGCATATAATAGATTTATTTGTTGCGAATTCTTATTGTTCCATCTTGGCTCAATTCATAAATAAAATTCTTTCATATTAATTGCTAAAAATGATAGCACATTTCATAACTAACATTTTGGATAAAAGCTTTGGCAACCTGTCCAAAGTTAAAAAAAAAGTGAAGGTTTGGCACTTGCATATTTCCAAAATAAAAAATAAAAAAATAAAAAGAAAAAGAAACCGAAACCATGAAGCAAAAAGAAAGCAACATCATACCAACAGATGCATCCACAAGCACATACCCAAGCTGATAAAAAACAGGCTTGAAAGATTAGACATCAGCAATAAAAGACTGGTTTTGCATCTGTTATCCTTTGCCAGGTCAACAAGTAGGACTATTGTAGTTAACCTTGTTTCCATACCCCAACAATTTTACCATTTGGGTTGCCCTTAACATAAAGGATACAAATGATTACATGGGGCACTATCTAGATCTGAATTTTTTTAGATGCAATGCTTCCCTCCAACATAAAAGTGATACACTACACCATGAAGAATTCAGAATATAATTCTGAGACAAGAAAAATGCCAACATGAATCAAGACGTAGTGACTATTGGCATGAAAAGAACCTTCTATTGGGTTCTGCAAAATATAGGTCATGCATTGTCAGTTTAGCCTTGCATCAATAGTTTTGTAGTGCCTTGGTCTTGTTTATTGGTTTTGCAGGGGAGAAACCCAAACCAACAGGTCATACAAAAAACCAAATTGGTGAGAGGCAAATGGATGTGCTGACTTGTTGGCAAGGGAAGCTCTTTTAATGAATCAGGTCTTGGTAGCCAATCATGTGTTGTCATCTGCTATCTAGTATTTACTGAACTTGGATTTGTATGGTGGAGGTCTTCCCCATTAGGTAGTCAGTTTGTTTGGGTCTACAGAACCCCTTTGGGGGAAAAAAAAAAAAAAATTGATGAATCTACTAGATTTGTCAAGGTAAACAAGATCAAGCTCCTAGTTTAAACTAGCAGTAACATATGGTAAAACAGACAAAACACAGTTTGGAGCTGGTGCCCCTACCAATTCAGAACAAATATATCAAGAAGTCAACAAGGAAACAGGGCTAGCTTTGTAGAATGTATTAATTCAGTTATATCAACTGTATGACAGACTTTGTACACTCATTACCTTAATCTATCAGAGTTTAATGATCAATTTCTTCACAATAACACCATCTAAAAATCAAATAAATTGGTATTGCTAATACATAGAAAACAAAATCGTTAAGAGGCATTTCTCATAAGTACCTCTTTTCCATCATCAGATGAATAACCACCATCCTCACATCTCCTTTTTTCTGGTAATGCATCCAGCAAGTCTACCATCCACAAGGTAAATTGCAAAATGAGTTCAAGATGAGGCATAGATTTTGAGATCACTAAGTCTGATGACTGATCAAGTAAATCCCATGGACAAAAATTGCAACATGCACATGGTAAGAAGGTGAACAGAAAGGCCAATAATAAAAAGTCACCTCTATTCCCTTTCACATCCCTTGGATCTTTCTTTTCCTTTGATATCCCAAAGGCATCATGGCAAAGGTCCTTCATCGAGGTGGACACCTACAATTTTAGAGTCAATTGGTATCAGCACTAAAAATTTTAACCAAGAAAATCTAGATGTCAACAAATGATTATGCATTTAAGATGTGGTGTTGCTTACACTGGAAAATTCAGATTCCGATGTACCACAGAGCTCAATTAACTTAATCTTATCAACCTTGAGCTGCAAAAGATAAGAATTAAAGTTAACTCCAACGTGTTGAAAAACATAATCAAACCACTCCCCAAATACCCCCATTTTGAGCAGCCACATGTGTGTGTGTGAGAAAGACAGAGAGATCTAGAGAGAGAGCTTTAGGTACCTTATGCTTCTTTGCACACAAGTAGAATGCTACAGCAGTAAACACAGGCCGAGTGAAGTCGGCACTGGCCCTACGGGTAGCCGGTAATGATTTAAGAAAACGATCCTTGTATCTGGCAAATAAACAACTATCAGTTAATAGCAAGCATCTCCAAGTTGACATTCCAACATAGATAACTTGATCATACACTGACAATTCGACAAGTCTTATAAAAAGGGGTCACAAAATTTTAAAAAAAAAGAAAAAGAAAAACTAGGCCGAATGTTTATCCTACGATCATCATTAACAAAACGTCCTATTGTTCAATTGAATGCACAATCAAATAATTGTCTATCTAACAAACAAAAGCACCCAGTGATCTCATATGTGGTCTAAGCATTTCGTCGAACACCAATTAAGCATACAAGTGAATACAAATAGACATTGATTGAAAACAAATTGAAGTGCTTGTTATGATCAAGGACAATGTGTCTTACAGAGATAAACCTCTCTGGACAAAAGGGATGAGCCGAATGCATCCAAATTGAATACCCAGTTCTCTGATATCAAGCTTGTTCCTACAAAGATTCCAGATTTTAGTCAAATCTCAATAAACAAAGTATGAAACATAACAAACAACAAAATAAAAGAAGAGAAGAAGAAAAAGGAACCAACTTAACACCAAGACCATTCTGCATTGCATTGAAGGACCTAATGTAGGCTTTCTCAGACATCCCACTCAACCTTATCGCGCTCTGTCGATCACACATAACTTCAAACCTACAACCAACAGAAACCAATCAATGCATATATATATATACAAATAGACAGTCATTCAGATATACATACCTAGTAGCAGCGATTTCTATGCAAATTATGGCCTTACAAATCTCACCCTGCGAATGACAAGCACAATTTTTCATAGTCAGCAATCTGAAATACAAATCCAAACAATGGGGAGGGGTGAAAATGATGAGAGACTTACAATTCCGATGACGGAAGAGTCGAATTGGATGTCGGAGAGGCGGCGGAGCTCGGCGGCTTTTCGGATGACGTGCTTGGAGTCGGAGAGGCCTAGCTTATTGGCTATGTCTGTGATATCCATTTTGGGGGGTCTTCGAATTGATGTTGGATTGGGCAATCGAGAGAGACAAAGATAGAGGAGTAATGGTGGTTTTGGTTGTGCATTTTATTGATTGAGAGAAAGAGATAGAGAGAGAGGAATGGCGGGAACAGAAAAATTGGAGGGTCGTGTTTTTTGGATTTGAGGTTTCCATTACGCGCGCCCGAAATTAACCAGTCTTTTCCCGGGAAATTTTTTGGCGGCAATTGAAACTGTTAAAGTAAACGTTTTGTAGTCGTACTCATTGAGGCCACGTTTTTATTTTTTTATTTTTTAAATTTGAATAAAAGTTTCATCTCATCTTGAACGTTTTAAAGACATTTTTTCATTTTTGGTCAAATTATTGGTCGATCGAAAAGATAATCGGGAGGATGTTTGATCAATCATTCGATTAGTGTAAATTTACTAAAAGTCTAAAACTAGGAATAGATTGTTCGGTGTATGCTCCCAACAGCTAGGTACAGTAATTTGATAAAATAATTTAATAAAAGGCTTCAGACATGCTTAATTTAATAATAAAAAAAATTAAAAATCTTTAATCTAATATTAGTTTGATGTTAATGTTGGAGCACTAAAAATGAATTTCTTTCATCAAATTTAAATTTGATAAAAGAAAAAAATAAATATTGGAGACGCTCTTAATATAGATTTTTTGGGGGAATTTACTAATAAGTTCAATATATAAAGTTCAAAACCCATTTAATCTCAAAATAAAATACTTGTACCAATTAGTCCTATATATTTTCAATTGTTACTGTACGGGGAGCAAATATTCCGGCGTGC
The DNA here is from genome assembly GCF_004153795.1 of Camellia sinensis. Lineage (NCBI taxonomy): Eukaryota > Viridiplantae > Streptophyta > Magnoliopsida > Ericales > Theaceae > Camellia > Camellia sinensis. The sequence goes on along the minus strand of NW_021027532.1, from coordinate 51,288 downwards.
CCGTATTCCTTTCTTCCAAGCTCCGTCGATATCCGATCACCTGTGAGCAAATAACGGTGAGCTACCCGGCGGTGTGTGGCCGGAAACACCCTCCGACGGTCAAATTAGCACACACCTTAGGATGGATAGAGAGAAGGGAGAGAGTGTTTGAGTGTAAGGATTTTCTTACAGAGATGTTCGTGTGTTGCGTATGGGGGGCGCAGACATGCTTATATACCTTCTGAGCCCCATATCCACTCCCTGTCATCTCCTGACACGTGGCTCTGCTATCCCATCTGTCAGCATAAACCATGCCATTCATCACCTGCTCTCAACTGCCTGTCAGCACAGCTGGAGCTCGGCAGCCGAGCTGCCCTTCCTCGGTCATACCATGCTTCATACCTCAAGCGCCTAACCGGATAGACACACGGAGGACCGGGCTAAGTGGCATCCCGGCCGAGCCTAGCCCGGATACTTCGATCGGCCTTCCTGCCGACCATACAGTCTCCTCGGCTGACCATGCCTTTCCGGGCACCGGCCACTCAACTTCCTCGGTTGTCCATGCCTTCCTAGGCGCCGGTCACTCGGTCAATCCGGCTTTGGCCATCCTCGGACCGGGCACCCTAGTCCGACAAAGCACTGCCTTACCGAGCAGTTTCTGTCCGGTCCGGGGTGACACTCAGCCCGTACTCTGCCCGGCCCAAATTCTGGCAGCCCACTTTGGGTGAAAAGTCGATCGTCTCGGACCCATGCACCGTTGGGCCCTCAACTTGCTCAGTCGATATCTCGGCCCAACTCCAGATCATAAATTACCCTCTCATTACCAAATGCTACGCAAAATATATTTTTCTTGTAAAGTTTAAGAAAAATCCTCCTTACTCAAGGTATTAATAATGAAGATTAAGAAAAGCAACATCTCCAAAGAATTATTTAAAAGAGTCTTGTTAGCTACTCTTATTAGACTCATCCTATTATATACTCCATCCAGTTGACAGTACAACAACTATTTTAACAAAATTATTTCAAACTAGTTACATTTCAAGAGCATTGCGAGACTCTTTAAACAATTTGCACAGATAGATTAGATAAAATAAAAAATAAAATAGAGTTCATAGGTTAAAAAAATTATGTAAAATAAAAAATATATCTTTTTTCTTTATTTTAATTTGTAAAAAATGAAAAGTATGCTTGGAATTACTCCCCAAAGGTGCTCAATAAGAAAGGATAAAATTATATTCTTTAAAAAATAAAATGCATCCTGTTAAAATTTTGACTTAGGCCTTGTTTGGGATGTACTAATAAGTACGCATTTTTTATCTTTTTATCTTTTATCCATGACATCACCTCTCTACTTTTCTATATATCTTTTCTTAAAAAATCAAAAAATACACTTATTTAGATCATTCTAAACCACTCCTTAGATCTGTCGAGTGTGGCCGCTCCTGCTCCCGAAAGTTGTAGGTTGTAATGTTATTGTCATAGGTAGAGTATTTTTGATTTTCCACAATCGCAATCATATAATTAATTTCTTGTGACCTCTATTGATTGACTGGAATTATGTATGTCAACAAGAAAATTGCCAAACATATAACTCTATCACTTATTTAAAAAAAGAAAAAAGAAAAAAAAGAAGTCACATGAATTTTAATGATAGATTTTTTAATTTTCAATGAATAGATATATATTTTAAGTTTGCCTCATATATATTTTAAGTCTAGTTTTTATTTGATTGTTCAGTTCAATTGTTTGTAAATCCGTGTGTAACTTAAGAGACTAATAAAATATTTTCAAATTTTTAATTTTAATCTTCAAATTAAATTGAATGACCAAATCAAAACTAAACTTAAGATGTATAGATTAAATTGTTTAATTTAAAACAATAAATATCAAAATAAAATTTGAGTCAAATTACAAAAATTAAAAATATAATTTACCCGTATAAATAAGTCACATAATTATGTATGGAATTTTTTTATATTTTAATTATGTTGATTTAATAATTACTTCATGAATAAAGGCAAAAGAGAGCGTGTTCGAATGATCACATACGCGAATTGTGGACTCCTCGATGTTTAAAAAAACAATAAAACGTGGTAACTCGAAAAAAAAATTAACCCGAATGACTATTGTTTTGGGTAGTGTTTTTTTTTATTTTATTTTTTCCCCCTCTTCCCTTCTGTTTAATCTGTTTTATCTCTGAAACAGACAGAAAAAGAGGAAGAAAAGAAGGAGAAGAAGGACAAACCCTTCTGTTTTATCTCTGAAACAGACAGAAAAAGAAGAAGAAAAGAAGGAGAAGGACAAAAGATGGAGAGGAGAGGAGACGAGAGGAGAGGAGAAGAAGGATAAAAGATCTGTGATAGATCTGTGTATACACACACGTATACACAGAGGAGACAGTGATCAGCGCAGGTGGGGGAGCAGAGGACGGAAATCGCCATGGACGGGACGGAGATCACTGTGGACGGGGAGGCCGAAGCTAGATCTTGATTTTGGGTTTGGTGATTTTGATTTTGATATTGATGTTGGGATTGATTTTGGATTTTGATTTTGATTTTGATTTTGATTTTAGGTTTGGTTCAATCTTGTTTTCTAGATCATCCCGAACGAAACATATCAATGAATCAACTTCTTTTTCTGTAAGTAAATTTGGGTTCTTGCTGATTAGGTAAAATGATTTTGATTTTGGGTTCTTGCTTGTACTGAAGAAGATTTTGTTTTGATTTTGGTTTTGAAACACGTTGATTTACAGAATTTTTTTTGATTTTGATTGGGTAAAATAATTTTGTTTTGATCAATCCCACTGCTTTTGAATTAGTTTCGATCTCTTCTTGCTTGTACTGAAGAAGATTAATCCCAAAATCAAAATTAGTCCTACTAATTTTCAGTGAGACGATTAGGGGAAGAGTTGTTGTTGCTTGTACTGAAGAAGAGAAAATACAAAAGAAGAAGAAGAGGAGGAAGAAGAAGAAGAAGAAGAAGAAACAGAGGAAGGAGGGAAAGGAAAGAGAGAGAGAGAGAGTTGTTACTTTTATTTGAAATGAAATGTGTGAGTTTTGTTGGGAGTATTAATTAGTGCTTTCGCTAATTAGGTGGCAGTGGATCTTGCCATTAATGATGTGATGTTTTGATTTTGGAGTTATATTTTTTTTTTTCTAATACATTAGTGCTATTAGTAGTGATATTTTTAATGGGATGAATCATTGTTGAAACATGAATAACTTGTACAAAGTAACGGGGGTATACAAAGAACTTGGGCCATTCGAGCCTGATTATTTTTGAGTTATAAATCAGAACGGTTAAAAAAAACTAGATTGACCATTCTAATGAAAGAAAATTCAGCTTGTGCTATTCTCTACTTTCTTGTGCGAATTGGCCCATGACATGAACAAGTCTACATATCTCTAAATTATGGTTGCCAATATAATGTGTTCACTGACGACTACAATTAAATACATTAATATTGTGTTTGATTAGAGAATTTGAGCAGCGATTTAGAAAGATAAATGAAAAAGGTATGTGAAATACGAATAAAATATACTTATATTTTATTTAATTTCATACACATTTTTTCTTTCTCCTTTCAAATTACTTCTCAAATCTCTTAACTAAACACAGCATAAAAATACGCTGAAAGAAATGTCAAACACAATCTATCCTGTGTACCCTCGGCAATGTTATAAATATTAAAAAATTTATTGAAAGCAGATGTGTTTAAGTATTCTTTGGTGTTCAATCATTCACTTTGTTTGATTTTGGAATTTTTTAAATTAGTTTTCGAATTTTTAGTTCATATTTTTGAATTTTTAGTGAAATTTTTCAATAGTTTAATCATTTTTTTTTAAAAAGTTTTTGATCTACTTAAACTACATATACTTAAAAAGTACACATAAAAATTCATTAAATTCAAAAAATATAAAAAATTAGTATATTTTTATAGTTATTGAATTATTTTTAAATTTCTTCACAAATATTTTACTTATTAAGTATATTTAGATTAGGTACATCTAAAAAAAGATTGATTAAAATATTAAAAAAAAAATGCACTAAGGAAAAAAAAAAATTCAAAAACTCAAAATCAAATAATTTATTATTATTTTTTTGACAATTAATTATATTTAACCTCCTATACTTCTAATAAAAATTTAGTAAAGATGTTATTGTGGATGGTGAATGTATCTCCATAAATGGATTAGCAAGACAAGGCGCTTTACTCTGCTTCTGCAAGAAACTATCCAAAGTTAGAGATCACTCCTGACCTCTAACGATCAAGTCAGCATTGAGATCGGACATGATTATAAAAAGGGAAATTTAGCAAATGTAATGATGTTTTTAGTGTTTACCGTTCCATGCCCTTGCCTCCTTGCATGGTCCTCCTTTTATAGCCAATTAGCATTCAACTTGCAGCTGTTACTGGCCATTGGATCCCTTATTACCTCATCGGACGATCGACATGTGGTCAGAGATCATTCCATTGGTAATCAACTAGCACTTGTTGGACTGTTTTAAAAAGTTGGTAAAAAGTTAATTTTTTTGATTTTTTAATCTATTTTGTTTTTTTGTGGATAAAAAATGTGAGAGGTGATGTGATCTAAAATGGATAAAAAGCTAAAAGTTGACTTTTTATCCTCTTCCTAAAAGACCCCGTTATTGGCCATTGGATTTCTTGTTACCTCATTGGACGATCGACATCGTTAGAGAGAGATCATTCCATATAAATCATCGAATTGTGCTAATCTAGGCCGATGGATCGGCTCCTTTTGATTTTCTATAGCTGAACAAACTCTATTCTCAAGCATTAGGCTGATCTCCCCCTTTTGGGCTTGTTTGGGGCTAAGGCCCCGTTTGGGAACAGGTTAATTTAGTAACTTTTTTGTTATTTGGCTAAAATATAAATTAAAAAAAAATTAGTATGTTTGGGATGACTTTTTGACTTTTTACGAAAATATGTGCAAAAAAGTAGAGAGAAAAGAGAATCTTTGACTTTTTGGTATGAGTTGTTGACTTTTCGGCTAATTTAGTAACTTTTTGACTTTTTAACTAAAAGGGAGGGTTCCCAAACGAGGCCTAAGTCGCTTTGGGCTGAATTTTCATCATCCACAACTAGCATCTAGAACTATTTTTTGTACCTTTCTTCTTACTTTTGATCACTAGATAATGGAATTTGAATATAGGCAGCCCAGCAACAGTTTATCGTTGCCAAGTCATAATACAACTGTTTGATGCACTAAATAATTGTCTCTGCCTTGGCAACAACCACATTTGTGGTGTCAATAGCATGGTTCGTAGTATCAATTGTAGTGTATTGGAGTATCACATGATACTCCAATAGAGTATCATTGCTGTGAAAATTTTAAAATCATTAGCAATCCTTCTAAAACTTAATTATATATATTTTTATTCTCCCTTAGTTACATATTAATCAATATTCTGTTATATATAAACATTTTTATCATAAAAACTGTGAAGGAGTGGATTTGGGATACTCTTTTATCTAAGCAGATTCTGGAGCAATCCTTTTGATGATCACCTGAAACAGCAAAACAACCTGGTTGAGGGTGCCAAAATTAGCACTCCTACGATCCAGTTAGTTTTCTCCTTAAATATCTTGCTTGTTCCTTTCTATAAGTAAACTGTTTAAAACCTACCTCATTCTTGAGTTCTCTCCTTCCTTTTATAGTGTTTTTCCTCCCGGTTTTTATCTTCTACTATGCATCCCCTGTCAAGCCCATTCCCCATTGCCCTTTATGGAGAAGAATCGGCAACTGGGCAAGACGCTGGCTTATCTGAACTACTTTGCTCGGCTACCAAGCGTTGAGGCCTATTATTCAGCGATTGTTTTATCCAACCTTACTCAGCTCTAATTCAGCCTAGTAGATATGTCTAATGGGCTGACCTCAAATTGGGCCCAATTGTGTTGGGCTATGTTACTAGGACCCGTGTCCTTTGGGCTACTATAATTTCGGCTCCCACAAAAACAAAAAATGCATGAACAAATAGTTGTTGTCTCAAGAATTTTTTTCATGTAAATTATGTTACCATGAGTGCTCAATGCAGCATATTTAATTGTATGTAATGTGCCTACTAAGTTTTATTTATTTGTTTTCCATTTGTACATAAAATTAATAATAGCTCTCTTCGTTGTAACATTTATAGAGAAGTCGTTAAAATTTGTGTATTTAGAGTGTGTTATTTTAATTTTAAAAGTCTGAAGAGTACATATGTTTCTACTTTTTTTGTATTTTGAAAATATCTTCTCAAATTTATTAAACATCACACAACAACTTACATCTACCGAATAACCAAACACCTTCTAGAATTTAAACACTTTCAAATATCAAACACCTTCAAATATCATGATATGATTATTTTTTTTTAATAATTCTACAATTGAGGCCTGCTCAATATTTGGATATGTTTTTTACTTTTTCTGTATCCCGAAAACACCCTCTCAAATTGTTCAACATCACACAGCAACCTATTGTTGGAAATGGTTATAAAATTCTGGGTAAAACTAGAATTTTTTCCTAAGTTTGGTCTATTTTTTAGGTGGGCCCCGTGCGTTGATTTACGCGGGCCAAAGTGGTAACGCGTTCTATGCCGCGTTGTGATTCACGTGGTATATTTGATTGCTCAAAACCATTACCGAGTGAATGGGAAATTGAAGCCAAAGTGTGCTCCATGGAAATGGAGTTTTGGTGGAAATTCCTTAAGGTTGTAAACTTATCCCACATTGATTTGGTGGGAAGTTTTGAAAGGGTTTATAAGGCTTGGGTGAGATACTTGGGGTGTGCCCCAAGGGATACCCAAGTGTTTTAGAGGGAGAGGTTATGGACAAAATGGGCTTGTGGAGACATGTATAGAGGCCAGGCTCAGGGCAGAGCGCACTGCAGTAGACAGAGCAACTAAACTCAGTAGGCTGAACACGGCAGTGGATGAGACTACAAAAGTTGTTCAAGAATTAAAAACTGAATTTTCTGGAAGAAAATCATCACGGAATCTGCAAGTTTCAAGTTCTAAAACTGAAATTAGTACAAGTCCATACAAAACTAGAGGCAAACATACTGAACCAATACCTCAGTCAAGAGTTGTGTTTGTAATTGATTTGATAGTTGTAAGATATAAATTTTTTTTTTTTGTTAATTGATTTGATGATTGTAAGAGAAAAAATAAATAATTATAAATTAACTGTAACATTTTATCTATTTTTTATTTATTAATTATTTTAATTAAATAATCTCTAGCCAAACAAAGTCAATATGACATTTTAGGTTTTTTAAAAAAATTTAACTTAATATTAGTACCAAATAGAAGAGAGTACTAAAGATAAATGTATGTGGTCAACGTGCAGATTTTTTATTTTAGTATTATTTTTTATTTGATTGGGACACAATGGAGACTCATGATGAATGTGCATGGACATGGAGAAGGTATTAGTTGGTCTTAGGTATCTTTAGGTGTTATTTTAATAATATTGTGATGGGAGTTTTTTTGATAAATTCATTTTTTAAGAGTTTTATTCCATCCAACTCATATTCTTTTTGACTATTCCATTAGGTCCAATTTGAGATAAGAAGACCAAAATACCCTTTTCATCTACTTATGTTCCATTTAGTTCACATTATTTTCTTATAT
>NW_021027531.1:134827-198079 GCF_004153795.1 Camellia sinensis | reverse complement strand
TGAATGCAGGCAAACTATGTACACAACTGACAAGTCGCAACATATTAATTTAGTGTTCTACATATATTATTTAAAAACCATATAATGACCCAATTATTCAACTCTTTATTAGTCAAGGATTCATATATATATATAGGCTCCCAAATCCTTTAGTCTCAATGCATTGTCAGTCGTAGAATCATATGATAATTTTGAATTACAGGAATCTCGAAACATGATAATATCACTGAAAGTGTATTGTTTGGGGGCGCTTTCTGTGACAATTTTGAATCATGAGAATCTCGAAACATAATCTTACGACTGAAAGTGTATTGGGATACTCTCTGTGCTTGACAGAGAAATTTAAGGACAGAGGATCCCGTGCTATATATATCCTAATTGAAACAGGGTGTTACAAAATTGTACAAGTGCTTCATGAGACAAAACTGAGGATCAAATCCAAGATTGAATTGGCTAGTGCATTTGAAGGAATTGACACCACTGATATGAGCAAAGATATCCAAGGAATCCACCATATCTTCTTCTTTTTTCGCAACTACCTGTAAGGACTGGGCACAAAAAACATTATGTAAAAAGCTCATATATGTGCAACTGATCATTGTTCATAATATGACTAATTAAGAACACCTACATCTTCATCTGTATCCTCTTCATGGTTGCTACAAGTTGCTTTATGGGTCACATATTCGGACCGTCTTGCATGATAGCAGATTTGTAATTATGGCGTTTACTCACCATTTCTCACGCGTTTGGGTTCGAACACTCAGACACTTATTCAGACCCTCTTGCATGATGGCAGATATGTAATTATGGTGTTTACCTTTTCTGATGCATTAGGGTTCTAGCACTCGGCCACTTATTCGGACCCTCTTGCATGATGGCAGATAAGTAATTATGATGTTTACTTACCATTTCTCATGCATTGGGATTCGAACACCCGGACACTTATTCGGATCCTCTTGTGTGATGGCTGATATGTAATTATGGTGTTTACTTACCGTTTCTCATGCATTATGGTTCGAACACTCGGACACATATTCAGATCCCCTTGCATGATGGCAAATACATAATTATGGTGTTTACTTACCATTTCTCATGCATTAGGCTTCGAACACTCGGACACGTATTCGGACGCTCTTGCATGATGGCAAATATGTAGTTATGGTGTTTACTTACCATTTCTCATGTATTAGGGTTCGAACACTCGGACACGTATATAGGACCCTCTTGCATGATGGCAGATATGTAGTTATGGGTTTACTTACCATTTCTCATGCGTTTGGGTTAGAACACCGGGGCACTTATTTGAACCATCTTGCACGATGGCAGATATATAATTATGTTATTTACTTACCATTTCTCATGTATTAGGGTTCGAACGCGCGGACACATATTTGGACCCTCTTGCATGATGGCAGATATGTAATTATGGTGTTTACTTTCCATTTCACATGCCTTAGGGTTGGAACATTCGAACTCTTTTGCATGATGGCAGATATGTAAATGTGGTGTTTACTTACCATTTCTCATGTATTAGGGTTCGAACACTCGGACACTTAGTCGAACACTCTTGCATGATGGCAGCTATGTAATTATGTTGTTTACTTACCATTTCTCATGTATTTGGGTTCGAATACTCGGACACGTATTCAGACCCTCTTGCACGATGGCAGATATGTAATTATGGTGTTTACTTACATTTTCTCATTCATTTGGGTTCGAACACTCGGACAGGTATTCAGACCCTCTTGCACGATGGCAGATATGTAATTATGGTGTTTACTTACCTTTTCTCATACATTTGGGTTCGAACACTCAAACACTTATTCAAACCCTCTTGCATAATGGCAGATAAGTAATTATGGTGTTACTTACCATTTCTCATGCATTGGGATTCGAACACTCGGACACTTATTCGGACCCTCTTGCATGATGGCAGATATGTAATTATGGTGTTTACTTACCATTTCTCATGTATTAGGGTTCGAACACTCGGAGACTTATTCGAACCCTCATGCATGATGGAAGATATGTGATTATGGTGTTACTTACCATTTCTCATGCATTATGGTTCGAACACTCGGACACATATTCGGACCGTCTTGCATGATGGGAGATTTATAATTATGGCGTTTACTCACCATTTCTCTCGCGTTTGGGTTCGAACAATCAGACACTTATTCGGACCCTCTTGCATGATGGCAGATATATAATTATGGTGCTTACCATTTCTGATGCATTAGGGTTCTAGCACTCAGACACTTATTCGGACCCTCTTACTCTATGTCCATGGATCTTTTATCCATTGGATATCTGTATTTTCAATATAGAGGACTGTTTCCTCAGTAATGAAATTCTGGACATATGGTACTGGAGGAGCAAGAAGGACATCTTTAGCCGTTTGGCTAGATTCCCCTTTTTTTACTGGAAGAGGCATATAAGCCTGAAAATTCTGTATGATAAGAGTTTGAGCCCCTGCCACGGCCCCGTCTGCCCGGGCCTCGACCTCTATTCTACATTATTTGGACCCTGCAAATATTTGCGGGTTAGATAGTCTGGAAGAGAATTATTTTCTCCTTTGATATATTCAATGTCAAAATCAAATACTGAAAGTTGGCCCTGCCATGCGGCAAAAATTTGTTTTTGAGCCAAATTCTGTACATCTTTTTTGAAAATTTGTTTGGCTGCAGAACAATCAACTCTTATTAAAAAATGTTGATTTAGCAAATCATCCTGAAATTTAAGAACACATTTAATAATGGCTAAACATTCTTGTTTTATTGTTGGATAATTTTTAGCAGCTTGGTGCCAAATACCAGAAGTAAATCGTAAGAGTTCTTCTTTTTTACTGTTAGGATTAAATTGTTTAAGTATTCCACCATATCCAAGATTGGAGGCATCAGTTTCAACAATTTTCTTCCATTCTGGATTTGGTAAGGAAAAACAAGGTAGAGTTTTAACTCTAGCCTTAATTTTCTGAACAGCTTCTGTATGTTCTGGACCCCATGGTGGAGGATTTTTTCTAAGCCTGGAATATAAAATTGCTGCATCTGTAGCAAGGTTAGGATAATAATCATGAATATAATTTAAACTATCCAAAAATCTCTGTAATTGAGTTTTTTCTTTAATTTCATCTGGAAATTTAGCTGCAAATTCCATGCTTCTATTAATAGGAATAATGGTACCATTATGAATATTATGGCCCAGACACATATTCAGACCCTCTTACATGATGGCAAATATGTAATTATGGTATTTACTTACCATTTCTCATGCATTAGGGTTCGAACACTCGAACACTTATTCGGACCCTCTTGCATGATGGCAAATATGTAGTTATGGTGTTTACTTACCATTTCTCACGCATTAGGGTTCGAATACTTGGACACTTATTCGGACCCTCTAGCAAGATGGCAGATATGTAATTATGGTGTTACTTACCATTTCTCACGCTTTAGGGTTCTAGCACTCGGACACTTATTCAGACCCTCTTGCTGGATGGCAGATATGTAATTAAGGAATTTACATACCATTTATCTTGTATTAGGGTTCGAACACTCGGACACATATTCGGACCGTCTTGCATGATGGCATATTTGTAAATATGGCGTTTACTCACCATTTCTCATGCGTTTGGGTTCGAACACTCGGACACTCATTCGGCTCGTCTTGCATGATGGCAGATATGTAATTATGGTGTTTACTTATCATTTCTGATGCATTAGGGTTCTAGTACTCATGTATGGATGTATGTGACCATATGTGTATAATTAAAATTAAATAAAACTAACTATAATGAACATTAAACATGGCTCTGATACCAATAATGTGCTTGACACAGGGCAAAGCTAGCACGTATGTCAACGACTTACACGATCAAATGACCTAACTGCAATCACTGCTAATGGTCTAACACTACGCGACTTGGGTGACGTCCCACTAATCCTAACTCTGTTCTACCCATCATTTAGCACTAACCCAGGAATAATATTTATTATAGTTTTATTTTATTTTATTTTATCTTAATTATGCCATATATGGTCTCATGATCTACTGTGCTGAAGGGGGAGGCCGAATGGCCGTAGCCAAAAGGCAAATTTGCTCTTGTAGTTGAGTCTGGACTTCGACAATTTTTTTATTACAGCTTTCTAATTCTTGGAGACCCCAAGAATCATTAGGCCAGATAGATAAATAATATTCAATATTATTTTTTCTTACAAAATAAAAATCTAAAAATTCATTTAATATAGAAAGAGAATATACAGACATACATGAATGAGAAGAAAGAAATACTTACAAACAATACTTACTTTCAATACAGCAGACTTTTTATTATTATACTTCACAAAGTAGAGGGAGAAAGTACACACTGAGAGAGAGAGGAGAGAGTGCAAGATATGAAACTGAAAAACGAAAATATTAATTCGTGCCTACAACAAAGGTGTGGCATCCCTTAAATAGAAAATAGAAAGTAAAGGATAAGGATAAGCGAGACAAGTGGCGTGTCCTGAATGGTGGTGGAGTCGAGCATCTTATCTCCTTGGATTCCTTATCTTGAATAGTGTCGGTAGGTGGACAGCTGGAGGATAAAGCAGATGAAGGAATCTGTCTGCTTTTAGCCAAAAACTATTTTGGCATGTTGCTAAGCTGTAAAGTTGCTACCGAAAGTAATTTTGTCGTAGCATGAGGCTGGATAATGATGCTGGACCAATGGAGGACCAAGAGGTAGATTATTCCTCTTTTCCTTTTCCTTTCCTGTCTTTTTCTTGACTCATCTTGTTGGCAATCATGCTTGTGAGAGAGTCCCAGAAGTCGCCAAAATTGGGATCGGCTTCAGCTTCGGCTGGATCTTGTGATTCACCGGCTAGAACAGTGAATTCATTTTCGTCCTCATATGGATCAGTATGAGTTCCATCCTCTGGATCATCATGACTGGTACCAGATTTCATGTTGGTATCATCTTTAGAAAATGACTGGAGAAATTATTCTTTCATATAGTCCATGCTTTTGATGACTAATTCTTGTTCTGAAAGTCCTGGATATTTTTGCCTTAATTCATTCTGAATTTGGACAAAAGGATTCTAGACTGGTGTAGCTGGGATTAACTTTGGAGTAGCATCCCAGCAGGCCTGAGTATGACCTTTAATTTTCTGGAGCAATTCTTGATGGGGTTTTGGATCATCCATCTTACTCCACCACTTATAAAAGAAAACTCTTTTTAAACGGGGAATTTTATTCTGAAAATCACATTGAAAATCCCACTTCCAAATCCAAGGGATTCCAAAGCGGATTAAAAAATGAACTGTAGATTTAGACATAGATATGTCCTTATATCCTGGAAGGTGACTGTATGCAATTTGCCATTCTTTGAATGCATTGCAAACATCTTCTAGAAACGACTAATCTGATTTTACTACCTGGCGTAAAATCCATTAAAGTTCAAAATTCATGTCATTGGTTGTAGGGCTGTAAGGCCCAGAAGATGTTCGCAATGCATTCAAAGAATGGACAGTTGTCATTTACAGCCAAAATCCGAGGTTAAAACTGAAATTATTCCAGTAGCAATTAAACCTCCTTTAGAAGTAACCAAATTTAAGTTATCTTCTACTAAGAAAGATACAGAATTTATGGATACTCTTGTCGATAAGATAAAACATCATAAAATAGGAGAATCCTCTTCTATTAATATGTTATCCAGACAAAATATTCCAGAAGAAGAAAATTTATCACTCTCTCAAATTGCAAAAATTGAAAATGTTTTTCAGGACAATCCAATCTCCATACATAGAGTCCATTATGGAGAATCTTCAAGAAATAATCATAGGACTGCTCCAACAAGACATTTTTATCCTCGCAGTACTCTTATGGATATTCTCTATGAAGAAGATTTTTTACAGACACAAAAATCCTATCATGCAAAAACCATTTATGAATGGAACATAGATGGTCTTTCGGAATACCAGATATTTGAATTGTTACATCAAATGATCATGTATTCAACAATTTGCAAACATAATGAGAATGACGATCATGAGATCGCTCGATTCTTAGTCAATGGTTTTACCGGTATCCTTAAAGGATGGTGGGATAACATCATTACAGATACTCAACAAGCAAAAATTCTTACAGCATTTAAAAGAATTACAGACCCATTAACAAGCACTGTTCAATCTAAACAGGACGCTGTTTATACTCTTATCAACACAATTCTACACCATTTTGTAGGAGCTTCTCCTAATGGTTTAGAAGATAGGAGTAGGGAACTTTTATAGAATCTAAGATGTCCGTCTTTATCTCATTTTCGATGGTATAAAGATGTGTTCATGATAAGAGTAGTAAGACAATCTGACGCCAATAGTGAACATTGGAAAGCCAAGTTCATTGATGGTCTTCCTACCCTCTTTGCTAAAAGAATCAGAAAGAAATTAAGGGATAAGCATAGTAAAATGTCTATTCCTTATTCCGAACATACTTATGGCCAACTCATAAGAATTGTTACAGAAGAAGGTCTTACCCTTTGCAATGATCTAAAATTACAGAATCAAATGAAAAAACAAAGTCATAATGAATTAGGTGAATTTTGTGAACAATTTGCCTATGATACTAAAATCCAGTATCCATCCAAACATAAGCATAAAAAACATAAGTATGGAAAATCTTCAAAAGATTATTCCAAAAAATACAAAAAAAAAAAAAATTATAAACAACCAGTTCAGCAAATCCAGCCTTCAAAGGCCAAAGGAAAACAAAAGAAAACTTATCCTCAAAAGGATAAGACTACAGTTAAATGTTACAAATATGGACAAATTGGTCACTATGCTAATTGTTGTAAGGCTAAAATACAACGGAAATTAAATGAATTAGCTTTAGACGATGAAATCCAGCAACAAATTCTTCAGATGCTTTCTAAAGATTCTGATTCCGATTCTATTTCAGATAATGGTATTGCAGTCATGTATTCATCATCCTCTAATACTGAATCCTCTCCAAAAATCTGTGCCTGTAAACCACAAATAAATCAAATTACAGAAGAAGCTAACTATTGGCAAGAAATAGTTGAAATGAATGGACTTGATATTAGTAGTCCTAGTATTAATGTCCTTACAGATGATCAACAACATATGTTGAATATTGCTGAACAAACCATTGATCCAGAAATGAAATTAAAATTTCTTGAATTATGTTATCAACAACATAAAAAAGAAGAAATTTTACCCTCAAAACATTACAGCATGAAAGAAGTATATAACAGAGTTAAAAATACTTATGAAGAAAAACCCATAACAATTCAGGATTTAAAAATGGAAGTTAATGCTTTAAAAGTCGAAATTAAGCATCTACAAACTTCTAATATTGCTATTAATTCTGAAATTAAAAAGATTAATAGTAAAATTCAGCATAAAGAAAAAGGAATCATTATTAATGAATCCACTTCAGACTCTCCGGCAAATACAGAACCTAAAGAGCCAAATTATCTTATGCTCATGAATACTGTTACTTTCCAGAAATGGTATATCAGAATTACCTTTATGATAAAACCCGATTTTATCATAAAACATGCCATTGCTCTTGTTGATAGTGGTGCTGATATGAATTGTATTCAGGAAGGATTAATTCCTACTAAATACTTTCATAAAACCACCCAGTCACTCACAAGTGCAAGTCGTAATTCTTTATACATCCAGTATAAACTTCCAGAAGTTTTAATTTGCAATCAAGGATTATGTCTTCCCACTTCTTTTGTTCTTATAAAGAACATGTCTCAGACCATAATCCTAGGAACTCCTTTTCTGTGTTTACTTATGCCAATCTCTAAAATTGATTCAATTGGCATATATACAACCTTGAATAATCAAAAGATTATTTTTGAGTTTATTACAGAACCTTATACAAAAGAATTAGATCAAATTAAAGATCTAGTTAATTTTAAAGAAAAACAAATTAATTTCTTGCAAAAAGAAATTAGTTTTCTTACTACAGAACAAAGACTTCAACAGTCTTCTTTCCAGCAAAAAATTAAATCCCTTGAACAAGAATTCAAAGATGAAATTTGCAGTGATATTCCAAATGCTTTCTGGGATAGGAAGAAACATATTGTATCTTTGCCTTATGAACCAGGATATGATGAGCGGAAGATTCCAACTCGCGCTCAACCAAGCCAAATGAAAAAAGAGTATTTAAAACTCTGCAAAGCAGAAATTAATACTCTTCTCCAGAAAAAAACTTATTCGTTCCAGTAGATCTCCTTGGAGTTGTACTGCTTTTTATGTCAATAAAAATGCAGAAATTGAAAGAGGGATCAAATTAAAGATCTAGTTAATTTTAAAGAAAAACAAATTAATTTCTTGCAAAAAGAAATTAGTTTTCTTACTACAGAACAAAGACTTCAACAGTCTTCTTTCCAGCAAAAAATTAAATCCCTTGAACAAGAATTCAAAGATGAAATTTGCAGTGATATTCCAAATGCTTTCTGGGATAGGAAGAAACATATTGTATCTTTGCCTTATGAACCAGGATATGATGAGCGGAAGATTCCAACTCGCGCTCGACCAAGCCATATGAAAAAGGAGTATTTAGAACTCTACAAAGCAGAAATTAATACTCTTCTCCAGAAAAAACTTATTTGTTCCAGTAGATCTCCTTGGAGTTGTACTGCTTTTTATGTCAATAAAAATACAGAAATTGAAAGAGGCGTGCCAAGATTAGTCATAAACTACAAACCTCTTAATGAAGCCTTACAATGGATAAGGTATCCGGTTCCAAATAAAAAAGATCTTTTAGATCGTCTCCAGGATGCAGTCATATTTTCTAAATTTGACATGAAATCAGGATATTGGCAAGTCCAAATCGCTGAACAAGATAGATATAAAACTGCTTTTACAGTACCTTTTGGGCATTTTGAATGGAATGTTATGCCTTTTGGTTTGAAAAATACACCATCTGAATTCTAGCATATTATGAATGATATTTTTAATCCTTATACAGAATTCTCCATTTGTTATATTGATGATGTTTTAATTTTCTCCTCATCAATTGACCAGCATATAAAACATCTTAATATTTTTAAGCATGTTATCATCAGAAATGGATTAGTTGTTTCTACACCAAAAATGCAACTTTTTCAGACAACAATTAGATTTTTGGGCCATAATATTCATAATGGTACCATTATTCCTATTACTAGAAGCATGGAATTTGCATCTAAATTTCCAAATGAAATTAAAGAAAAAACTCAATTACAGAGATTTTTGGGTAGTTTAAATTATATTCATGATTATTATCCTAACCTTGCTACAGATGTAGCAATTTTATATTCCAGGCTTAGAAAAAATCCTCCACCATGGGGTCCAGAACATACAGAAGCTGTTCAGAAAATTAAGGCTAAAGTTAAAACTCTACCTTGTTTATCCTTACCAAATCCAGAATGGAAGAAAATTGTTGAAACTGATGCCTCCAATCTTGGATATGGCGGAATACTTAAACAATTTAATCCTAACAGTAAAAAAGAAGAACTCTTACGATTTACTTCTGGTATTTGGCACCAAGCTGCTAAAAATTATCCAACAATAAAATAAGAATGTTTAGCCATTATTAAATGTGTTCTTAAATTTCAGGATGATTTGTTAAATCAACATTTTTTAATAAGAGTTGATTGTTCTGCAGCCAAACAAATTTTCAAAAATGATGTACAGAATTTGGCTCAAAAACAAATTTTTGCCGCATGGCAGGGCCAACTTTCAGTATTTGATTTTGATATTGAATATATCAAAGGCGAAAATAATTCTCTTCCAGACTTTCTAACCCGCGAATATTTGCAGGGTCCAAATAATGCAGAATAGAGGCCGAGGCCCGGGCAGACAGGGCCGTGGCAGGGGCTCAAACCCTTATCATACAGAATTTCCAGGCTTATATGCCTCTTCCAGTAAAAAAAAAGAATCTAGCCAAACGGCTAAAGATGTCCTTCTTGCTCCTTCAATACCATATGTCCAGAATTTCATTACTGAGGAAACAGTCCTCTATATTGAAAATACAGATATCCAATGGATGAAAGATCCATGGGAAATTAAAAGGAGGTATTTGACAACTCAATATTCTTTACCTCACTTTGATCAGTACAGATACATATATGAGCAGATCTTAGTTGATACTGCCTCTGTGGATTTTAAGCATACTCTTGCTGAACCAAATCGCACAGCCAGTCCCATTAATTACAGCAAAGCTACCATCCAGCACATCATGCATATGCCAGCTTTGGGTATGCATCCCCATGTTACCCGCACTCTTGAGATCCGTTCTAAGGAATCTCGTTATAACTACTGGGATTATGTTGATGCCTTCTCTCAGGCATTCTTCTATATGAATCCCCCACGGAACCATTCTTGGTTTATCCGTGTTCTTCCAGAACTTTTACAAAACGATCTCCCAAACTAGTTTCTCGTTTGGTGGGATAAGTTTGGTATTCAAATTGATGCTTTTCCAGAAGATATTCGCAATGCCTTCAAAGAATGGCAAATTGCATACAGTCACCTTCCAGGTTATAAGGACATAGCTATGTCCAAATCTACAGTTCATTTTGTAATCCGCTTTGGAATCCCTTGGATTTGGAGAGAGCTCTTAAGCAAATAGAGTTCGAAATGAAGGCCCAGCAACTCTTCTTCCAAATAAGGACTCATCAATTAGATAAACCAAATTTAGATAGGATAGAAAAAAAGCTTAAAAAGGAATATGTATTTATTGAATTTTACTGGACAAAGTTTCATTTTCTTGTGACTTTGTCCATTCCTTACTTTTATGAAAATGAGAATGTAAAGGTTTTCCCAATGTAAATGTTTTATCAATAAAATTGGGTTTTTCATATTCCAATTGCATGGTTAATATGACCTTATTCCTCACTTTGTTCATATAATCCATGTAAATTACAGTCTCAAATTAACCAATCTTGCTTCGAAGCCTAGTCTAAGTGTTTTGAAGCATGGAGTTGCTCTTAAGAGTGACAATATTTGTCCTCGAAGGGATTTGTCTTAATAGAAAGTCCAAGAAAGTACTTTAATGTATGGGTTAGTCTTCTAGCCTTTGAAATTTTCACATTGTTAGCGCTTACTTATTTCAAAATCCAGAAAAGGTCAAGCAAGAACTATACTGTAATAACCCAACCCTCTAATATGCTTTAATTCCCTCATTATATACGTTATTATATGTGTGTTCATGTGTTTGATGTGAAATTTCATGTTTAAATGTGTGAATTGCATGTTTGTCAATTTATATCTGTCGGTTATAAGAAAACCTACTGAAATTACAACATTTGGACTGAAAAATGAAAGCCTTAGAGACGCAATAAACCAAAATTGACTTTACATTTATGATTAGCATGATTTTTAAGACATAATATGAAGTTTTGTAAAAATTTGATTCATAATGAATTATTTAGCTTTATTTAGCTGAAACTCCTAAGTAAGCCAACTTAGGCTCAACTAAATATATACATGAGCCAACACTTAGACTCAAAAACATAAAAATATCTCTCGGGAAGAATTATAGAGAAAGAAAGGGGAGAAAGAGAGAAAATGAAGAAGAACTCCATCTAGGGCTTGGAGATTGGAGCCTCAAAAGGGTGAAATCAAGATAAAAGCTCAAGGTATGTGTAAATCACTTAGAATACTCTAATCTCTCTCTACAATTGATTAGCATCAAGCCTTAAAATGAGGTTTTCTTACACTCATATAAGTTAGGGTTCGAAAATAATGATCTTGCTTGAGTAAATATCATGAAATTCATAAGGATTCATTGTATTTGTTTGATTTGAGAGCTGATTCTTGTATCTTTAGTTTGTCTTGAGTTAGCTTGAGAGAAATAACCTCCTAAACTTTAGCCTTTGCATGCTTGAACTCATGTATGGTTGTGTATGTTTGGATATACCATGAAAAGATGAAGAAATGAAAGAAATGTGAAAATTTAAGTTGTTTATATACAATTAAAATGAGTTATGATCTAATTGGGTTTGAGATTCATGCTTATTATGGTCTTATGTTATGTTTTTGAAATGAAATTGCTTGAAATAGAGCCTTGAAAATGCCATTGGGAAGCTTTGAATTGTTGAATTTTTGGACTGCATGACAAAGCCCAGGATCACACGTGCGGGACTCATGGTCGCACGTACAGAATGCACAGTCGCATGTGCGGGGCTCACAACCACACGTGCGAAAAATAGGGAAGGCAACTTTGGCAAACTGAAATAAAAGCACGTTCAGGGCTGCCTGTGCGACATACCTCTCCACACGTGCGTTGGAGGACTTCCGCACGTGTGGGAGTTAGGGAAAAATTCTGCTAATTTTTGTTACTTTTTTGACCCTCTGAATTTGTTAATGTGCATATTTAATCCCTTCGAAATGTTTAAAATGGAATAGAATACGAACGAATCGGAGAAATAATTAAAGAGAAAAAGCTAAGAAATGATGCATTGTTTATCAAGTTTGTGTGTACCATGTGTAGGTCACTTACCGGAAGAAACCGTTACTTAGCCGAATCATTGTGAGTAATAGTAGTGTAACAATGTGTTGAAAGTTGCAATTTATATATTTTCGATCACGAATGATATGTTCTATACAAATTGTTCTTTGATTAAAATGGTTGAGCATTTGACAACAATGACATATGACATGAGCCTGAGGCTGTTCTATTATCGTATTGGGCCTGAGGCTGTTTTGCTATTATATTGTGTCCGAGGCCGTTCCGTTTTATGTTGGGCCCAAGGCTATTCTGTTCTTTGTTGGGCCCAAGGCTGTTCTGTCGTATGCAGGCCTGTGGTCATTCTGGAATGTGCTTGTGAATAAGACGTACATGTGCTAGTAAAAAGGCACATACTCATTTATATGCATGCCTCCCTATATTATTATTATTCTCTGAGCCTTGCTCACTCCGTATTTATGTATGTTTTGTAGGTGGTCAGCTTCGAGGCCAGCCCTAGGTCAGCGTCAAGAAACTTTTGACGAACCATTTTGTTAAGTGTTTAACGTTGGAGTCTTTTTGTCTTTTCGAGAGGTTCCATTAATGCCACCTTTTTGTTAACCTTTGGTGGCTACACTTTGTTAATAAATAATTTTGACCAGTTACCTCTTTGTATATGCTAGCGTGACTTGGACTCGTGTATATATGGCATATGTATGTGAACTTTCTATATTTGACATGATGTTTTAGAATCCTGACATATAAGCACTATTCAATGGACGTTTTGTTATGTGATTTTGCTTCCACTTTAGGCCCCGATAGGGTTTGATTATTTTGAATCATTGTTTTGAAGGCCTAAGTAGAGAGTGGTCATGACCTAAACTTTTAGGGGCTGGTTCGGGTCGTAACATATACTCTACTCAAAGAATACTCACAAAAAAACTCTTTCAAAGGAAATTGCCTTTCATGGACAGCCTATAAACATACTTTCAAAACCTTCGAAGTAAACAAGGCCTAACTATACTTGAGTTTAAGGCATAAGTTTAAAGATTCTGGGAAGAAACTGGCTTCGAAGCCAAGCTGAATCACTTGTTTCGAAGCCAAGCTGAACATTTGAAATGTATTTTTCCCTCCAAATGATGATTTTGAAGAAAACTCCCTTCGTTATGCTTTCAGGACCCATCTTGTTCTAAAATAAAGACCTTAAACCCCACATAGGTCCAAAATAACCAATTTAATTAATCTTGGATCTATTTGACCCCGTTAGGCTGAATGGCTAATTTTGGACAAAAAGTTTAAAACCCCCATTTCATGCCATCTTACCTATTCACTTGTCCAATATTTCCCTTCCACTCCGATTGCTATCGATTTCAAGTTCTTGCCCTTCTCATATTCACTCTCTTCACCCTTCTTTCAGCCTCTTACTCATGGCTTCTTCTTCCTCGAAAGTACTAGTTATTAAGCGCGTGAGCCTTTCTGTGGCTTTGAGGAGGTGTCTCAATGAGGAGATAGAAAAATACAACGGTGGTAAATAGAGTACCATTGATGGGTGTATCTTTGTCCCCTGTCACCACGCTCAAGGAGAGCACGTCCTCGGACCTATCTTCAGAGAAGCCCCTGCCCCGTTCCTTGCTTTGTATCCTCGCTTGGAGGATCACCAACTCATCTATGAAGGGAACCTTGACTAGAGAAGCTGGAGGATGAACCGACCTCATCGTTGCTGGCCCACATTGAAGACAGAATGGGAGGAAAGGTATGACAGAGTTGTTCTTGCCAAAGAATGGGACCTGCAAGAGCTTTGTATCCTCAATGCTGTAGACGTCCCCGAATGTCCCGGGAGGATGAATCCCCCGTTTTGTTCATTTGAGGCTCACTACAGTTCAGGACTCAAATTCACAGTCTTGTATCTAATCTCGCAGAGTACAATGCAAGACCGATGAATCGTCAAAGAGTCCAAATCCGGCAAATCGCTTTTGAAAATAGATTTTTTTTGAAAGAAGTGCCAAACATGGACTGCTTTTCCAGATACAGAATCGCCACCTAAATATTTTATTTTTGGGGGAAATTTAGGAAACCCTGACTCGTGCCTAAGGCCACGTATCCGTCATCACCAAAGTTGCCTCGGCTCAGGAACTTGGGTACGATTGGGGAAGGTCACTTCGTGAGCACCCTCACTCGCCCGATCAAAGATCGGCCTCTACTAACCATGATATCTAGTTTTGAAAACGTTATGTGCTCTTATTCCGGTTATTAGCCTAGATTTACTATGTGATGCGCACAGCAAAACAAGTATAGACTAGATCGCCTAATTTGGAACAAAACATTGCATATCCGTTTGTTTTGGAAATGTTTGAAGTTTGCTACTCGCAAGTAGGCTAAAATGCGGATTTCAATGAATTATCCCAATTTAAGTAATCCAACCTTCACTCACAGGCATTCAGGTTGTTTATCATATAAGCATATAGCCACATGGTAAGCATGCTATCATGTTAACATTCACACTCATGCGAGATGCTAAAGCATAAATACTCACATTGTATTCCAAGCCAAAACAGAGAACTTGTTAGTAATCAAATGTATGATCCAAGTCCATGTTAGAATGGCTAATGCATCGCAGGCAAAATGCAACTAGAATAGGCTCGGCTAATCCTAGGACGGCATGTGAAATGCAACAGATAACACGTATTCAAGTTAGATTTGAAATACTATGCAGTTAGTATGATGCGCCGAGCCCGGTGCATGTAATACAGATGAATGAATGCACACATGCATAGCATAAGGTATGCTAATTGAAATATGCCCTAAATCTAACCATTATAAGCGGTTAAATAAAAAGGAGAAAGAAATGGGGTTGGAAGACATACATCACACGCACGCACACTTATTACAATTGTGCCCTCGCTCGGAGGGTCCGAATAAATAATACAAGCCACCTAATTAACTAACTCACAAGCTAATTAATTATTACAGAACCAAATTGAATAACTAGCTACAACTAATTATTACACAACTTAATTAATTAACAAATCAATTAACTAATTAATGAACGACAACAAGCAGGTAGGAAAAGCAGTAAACGGTGCTATTCCAGCTCTGTTTGAAGAAGGGAGGCATGCATGCTCGCTTCAGTTCTTTTCCTCGAAACGCCTTCCGGTTGCTCTTTAGAGGCTCTGTTTGCAGGGTGTCTTCCAGTGCTTGTTGCTGGACCTTACCAAAACACCGCAGGGGAAGTCACCAGTGGCCTGCCAGCCATGGAAGGATCACTGCCGGCCAAAGGTGGTCCATTGCTGGCCAAGGGTGGCACACTGTCGGCCATCAGTGACAGGCTGCCGGCCACTGGTGTGCTGTGACACCAAACTGCAACGAAGCACAAAATAGAGAAAATGGAGGGTTTCCCAAGGATATGTACGCACCGTGGCACTCCAAATCACCTCAAGACATCAAGGGAGAGGCCTAGTCGGATCCATGACCATCAATCACGCATCCCGATGCATGATGGCCAAAGATCTAACTTGTGCCAATCAATATGAAAATGAATGCACAAATAAAGCAAGTAAAGCCTAGAACTCTATCATGAATCATCAAGAGCTTCGGCGGCCGAGAATTGAGACACGTTCCATCACTTGAAGTATGAAACGCCCCTCGTTCCTCGTGCTCGGATTAACACTTAATCCAAGCAATGCAACACATAAGCATGGCAAGCATGCAACATGACCTAAATGTGCAAACATGTAACTAAACCAAGCATGCAACAAGCATATAAGCGTGATGTGAGGAGATGACCTTGGACAACATGACAAAATGCAACATGAACATGTGAGCATGCAAGGTATGCAAAGCTAAACAAGTATGCGACAACATACGAAATGAAACAAGCATGCAACAACATGGTAAGATGGGCTTACACCAAAGATGGATGGCTCTCAACTAGGTCAAATCAGTAGCCAAAGCGATGAATTAAGCCACACAACACACTTAAGCATGCGAAATGCGAAAGGTTCATCCAAGGGGCCTAAAAGGGCAACTCTCAAAAGTTCCTAAGAAGTGACAAATGTGCAAGTGTAACAACACTACATGCACTGAAATGAGATGATAAATGATGCCAAATCATTTAAATAGCTCAAGGATAGCATGCGCGAATCACCGAAACACGAAGCTTGCAAGGCCAATTACACTACAGCTATACGAAGCATGAAGGATATGGCAAGGGCAACCCAAAACAGTCCTAGTACATACTGATATGAGACTAAAACATGCATGGAAGTAAGCCAAAGCAAGCTAGCATACAATGCTAAAACATAGGACATGCAAGGCTACAAGAGAGGCAATACACTACACTTATGAGAACCAATCATGGCAGGACTTGGACAACCAAAAACAGAGTTACATCATGGTATATTAAGACCCAAAATGTACTGAAATGATGAGCCAAAGGCTTAGGCTAAGTGGCATGCACAAAAATCCATTCTTGAAGCATAAAGCACAAGCTATACAAAGCATTCAAGGCATGTCAAATGCGAGTGAACAACAGTATTTCATGGACTGAAATAGCATGTGGAATGAGGGCAAGGCATGCAAACATCACATGCATGGCATGGTAGGGGCCTCAAAACCCAAGACTAGCCTAAGCATTTACACTATAGCTATACAAAGCATGAGTGGTATGGACATGGCAGTATAAAACAGTCCTAGAACACTTCAAAATAAGCATAAAATCAAGTTTGAGCAAAGCCAAAATATGCTAGTATGATGAGTCAAAACATCATGCACAAAGGGCTAGCAAACAAGATTTGTTCTACACCTATATGGAGCATGCAAAGGATGATCAAACCAACTATGGATAGGGTCATATCATGCCAAATGATGACCAAAAACATGCTGAAATGTAAACCAACCAAGCTAAAATGACATGGCATGGCATGGATCATATGAAGCTAGTTTAGGAGATTTACATTACAAGTATATCATGCAAGTATGGAGTAACAAAATCAACCCAAAATAGGTTCATGGCATGGTAAAACATCACCAAAAATGGACTGAAATGGACTCAACAAAAGCAAAGCACACATGCTACTTTGATGAGCTATGAATGGAGTTACACTACACATGCTAGATGCAAGTAGAATATGACCAAACCAGCCATGGACAGGGCCAAGGCAGGTCCTAAAAGTCACAAAAATAGGCCTGGACCAAGCCTCAAAAATGCATAGAGGGATGGTCCTTTGGAAGGCCAAAAATACAAGCAAAGAGGAACACAAAAAGAGGGGACTACCCCCCCTGATTTAGGACCTCAAAACCACACCTCTACCACCAAAATCCCACTGGATTTCAGTGGTAGGAAGGCCAAACCAAGGCTAGCTCGGAGGCCTCAAGATAAGGCTTAAAACAAAGCCAAACAAAGCATGCAAGGGGGCTACACACCCCAAACAGCAAAGTGACCTTAACCAAACTTAAAAAGAACTTAAAAACAAGACTTTTTTCAGTTATAAGCAAAACCTAAATCAATATGTAAAGAGGGCTAAAGCAAGGTGCAAGAAAGTGTAAAAATGGGGAAAATGCTCACCCTTGAAGACCCTCTTCGAAACCAGCAATTTCAGGGGGTGGAAGCTTGATTTTAGACCTCAAGAGGACCTCCTAAGAAGCATGGTTCAATGGTGGTGGTGTATATCTAGGTGTTGTAGTGTAAAAAAGCAAGGAAATCCAACTTCAAAGCACAAAACACACACAATATAGAGAGAAAGAGAAGTTTTTTCTCTTCCAAGGTTAAGAACCTCTGGCAAAGAGGGATCCCTCTTGCTTATATAGAGGAATGTAAAGCCAAAGCTTCTTCAAGAAGCTTTACAAGGGCTTCATCCCTCCATACACGTATATGGAGGGGAGCAAACAAAAAACCAGCTGGCTCAAAAGATCTGGAGGAAAACCAGTTGAGACAGGGGGGTGTCGACCATCATCAATGGCCGGCAGTGGCTCACTAATGGCTGGCAGGGCTTCACCAGTGGCCGACAGAAGCAAAGCAATGGCCGACAGTGCCAGGACATGGCCGGCAGTGCACCAAAAGGGTCACTCTGAAAGGACCTAGCCAAGGTCCAAAAATGGGGCAGAAAGGATACAAGGTCCGGGAAGCTCGAACCGGTGACGTTCCTCCGTGACAGTCGAGTATTTGGCGAGCAGTCGAACTAGTTGTTGGGTGTACCTACAAGCACAACCAAGTCCCGAGGGCAGTCAAAAATGGGGTGTCTACAAATGCCCTTTGACTCTCCAGGTTCATTATTCCTAAAAACCCTTTTTGATTCTTGCAGCCCTTTGCTTTTGGAACTCAGCTTTTAATTTTTTTCTAATTCAAATGTGGTATGATGGCTCCCACTGTCCTTGATATCTGCTATCTCCTAGGGCTCTCACCAAATGGTGATCCCTTCACCCCTGATTATCCAAACCCTTCGGTCAATTTCACCTTTCCATCTTTAAACTCTTCCTTCAATTATTTTGTAAAAACTGAAAATAAGAAAGAAGGTCCTGTGACCGACTGAGAGTTTTTTTCATTTATTCCATATTGGCTATGCAAATTCCATTTTTGTACTTCATCTCAAAGGATCATGCCTGAGTTTGCCCCTTTTGCCAATGCTCTTGCTTCAAAGAAAAAAATAGCCTTAGCTCTTTATGTTCTAGGCTATGTTTCTAGGGCATGTTCCCAATTTTGTAAAAAAAAACTCTAGATATTAATCAAGGAGGCCCATTCTGGCTTTTTGCATATTTTACGGGCTTACACTCCAGATGTTTGAAATTCCTAGTGCAAGACCCTACTACCTATGGAGAGAAATATGCCAGAGTTTCCCTCTATCCTTCTAGATTTGCTTATTACTTTACTTTCCTCTATCAACTCCCTATTTCTCATCTTTCCATCTTCTTCTACCCCTTCGAAGCTAACATAGGGCCAACATGGCTGAGAACCTTCTTGGCTAATAGAACATGCTCTAGGCCCTTACACAGAGACATGTGAGCCTTCATTCTAATTCCAAGGGAGCTCTTTATTGGCACCTTGAACCCTCGAGCTTTCAAGTGCATCTCTGAGGCCTACTGCCCTTCCTAATATGCTAGGCAATTTGGACTCACTCAGGGGATTTATGTCCCTCTTTGCAGCCTCTCCAATTCAGATCTTGCAACCAGAGAGCTAAAGGTGCCTAAAACCAGGTTGGGTGAAGCAAACTTTAACTGATCAAAGACTTGGAAGAATTTGAATTCACTTTCTTCATCCCACAAGGCAAAGCTCTAAAGAGATTTCAAGATAGGTGGACATCCAACATGGAGGTGCACCTAGCCACTGCTCCCAAGGATCTTCTAAAAAGGCTAGATATGACCACTCAAGCCAAAACTCAAGAGACTGGCATCATCATTACCTCCACGTTGCTCCTGCTGCCTCATCTTCTCCTCCTAGAATCATTAGAACTACCTTGAAAAAAGGTATACACTTTGTCTCCCTTACCCCTTTCTTTTTATGATGCCGCATCTATTTACTTATAGCTTCAATATATTTGGTGCGGGAGCTCCACAGGAGGTTTTTCCTCAAAGGACTTAGGCCTTGAACATTCTCAAGGGCAGGCAGCAACAAAAGAAAAAAAAACTCCAACTACAACCAGACCCTACAGAGATAACACCTGAGGTCCACTTAGGAGAGGAAGAAGAAGAATTTCCACTGAAAAGGAAAAAGAATACATTCTCCCCTACTGAGCTCGTCATGCGTCGTGGACGCCACTCATAAGGCAGTTGTCAAAGCAGTGGAGAAGGAACAAACCAAAGAAATTATTGTCTTTCAAAGATCAGAGAAGAGGAGGCAACAACAAATATTAAAAGAAGAAGATGCTGCTGCTGATGCAATAAAAAAAGGAAGCTGTGGGGAAAAGTAAGACTGTTGAGCATTATGCTCTTCACAGCTCTCCACTCATTACCACTACCACCACTGAAGCTGGTAATTTTTCTCAACTCCTTGTAACCTTGACAATTTTCCTTTAGAAGGCTTAGCATGAATTTAACATTTCTTTTGCTCTCTAAAATGCAGCAGCAGCAGCAGTAGCCAACCTATCCCTTGTCTAGGGATGAAGGGCCCTTCTTGACTTTTTTAGAGCTAAGGACAGCTCTAAAAGGAAAAAGAAAGTTAACCTTGGAGTGTCAATGGGTGTAGAACCCCTCTAGATAATGCTTTTACTTCTTGGCTCTACATTCCCCATTCCTTCTTTCCTGTTTTCCTTGAGGCCAGACATCTCATATTCCCTTTCTCCTGTCCTTTTCAAGTCTTCGAACCTGTCCCTAATCTCAATTGCCTCAACTCTGCACACTTTTCCCAAAGTCCTGGCTACCCCATTATTACCTGAGACAACCCAGTTGTCATTTCACCTCCAGTGGCAGCTGGTATTTCCAGGGATGATACTGATAGCTCACCAATTCCCTCTTCACTATCCAGCTCCAGTCCCTCTTCTCTTGACTTATTGGTAGCCAGGATAATAAAAACTGCTAGGGAATCCTCCATTCCTTCTCCTATCCCCATGCTTTCATCTTTTCCTTCAATTAGTGATTTCTCTGAGATGTTAATGTTAAAGGAATAGATAGACATCTTCGAAGCCCAGCTGGCTAGTTTATTTGATATATCTTCACCAGCTTGAGCAACAAGCAGTGAGACTGAGCCATTGATCCTTGCTGACTCCCTTTTGGAGATGATTGAGAGCTCTTCCACTATTGTAAAAACCTCTTTGCCTCGAATGAACTTAGGCATATACTTGGATTTGTTGAGATCATTCTCGAGGATTTCATTTGAAGCCCTACAAAAACCCATTATCAAAAAAATGTTTCCTCAAATGCTGCAAAGTCTTCGAGCAATCCAATATGTCCTTCACAAGCCACTTATCCCAAGCAGCAGCCACCATTGACTTTTATATAAACATCTTCCATATGGCCAAACTGCAGAAGAGGAGCTACTGAAGGATAAAGAGTTTGTTTCCCAGAATCATGCTAAAGTGTTTGACTTGAAGGGACAACACTCTTATGCCTCTCAGCTTCGAACCCAACTCTTGCAGAGGAAGGCACAATTGGAGGATGAGCTAGCAGCAGTCAACCTAGCACTAGACCAAAATGCTGAGAGATTGCAGACTACTAACCAAGGGCTATCTGATAAAAGGCAGGAAATGGCCACAACTATACAGTTGTTCCTATCCCTTAGGAGTAGAGAATCAATTGTAAGGAAACAACTGAGACATTGTATTGATTTTTAGGCCAATCTATGGCTACGTGTATTTAACTCTCTATGAAATGAAAATCCTTACCATATTATATCATTTTGTTTGATCTAAGTGTTCAATGCTCCTTCATTACTCTTACTTAACATTTCTCACACTTCTTGTGTCTCCCACACAGTTAGATAATAAGGTTTCAAATACCTGCCATTGATTTTCTTGGGATGCACATAACCATTTAGATTTCTCAGATGATAGGCTCCCCCAGGCAGGACTCTATGAATTTGGTATGGTCCCTCCTAATTAGGTGACTATTTGACTTTTAATGCCCACTGGAAGTATTGTCTTTCATACCAAATCACCCTCATCAAAGCTAATGTGTTTGACTTTTTTATTATAGCTTTTGGCTGCCTTTTCTTTTAGAAAACAATATTATTTAATGCCAAAATCCAGGCCTCATCCACGTTCTCTACCTCCAAGAACATGTTTTGATGATATTGCTTAGTAGTTAACTGGTCTTGGCATTTTACCCTCAAGGATTTGATATTAATTTCTACAGGCAACACTAATCATGCCCATACATTAGGGCATAAGGGATGATTCCTGTACTTGACCTTGGAGAAGTCCTATAAGCCCATAACACATCAAATAACAAATTATGACAATCCCTAGGATTGTCTTCTACAACTCTTTGTATCCCGTTTTTAAAAGACTTGTTAGATGATTCAGCTTGACCATTTGCTTGTGCATAATAAGGGGTGGAATTAATAAGACTGATTCCAAACTCTGCTGTGAAAGATTTTACCATCTTTTCATCGAACACAGTCCCATTATCCACAGTTATGGTATGTGGGATGCCAAACTTGTGGATCAACTCTTTGATAAAGTCAATCACCCCAGATTGATCTATAGCCTTATAAGGCTTAGCTTGTGGGTTAGTGAAATAATTTGTGGCCACTACAATGATACAATGTTGCTTCAAAGAGGGTGGATATATGTTCCCCATCATATCCATTGTACATCCTCTAAATGGCCAAGGCTTCACTACTGCATGTAGATTAGTTACCGGCACATGTCTTATCATACCATGCTTCTAGCATGCCTGATAGCCTTTTGCATACTATACACAATCCTTAAGGATGGTTTGCTAATAATAGGAATGTCTTCGAAGCAACCATCTTATCTTAACTCCAGACTGGTGAGCACCACAAATGCCCTCATACACTTTAGCCATGGCAGTCAAAGTTTCCCTTAGTCCCAAACATTCTAATAAGAGACCATCTGCTCCTCTTTTGTAAAGAGCATTCCCATACACTATGTATTGCATAGACTGTAATTTTAGCTTCCTGCTGGCCTTCGAAGAAAGACCAGTTAAATATTGAATGATTGGTTGTCGCCAGTCATGTTCTTCCAAATCATTTTGGTTAACTTCTACCATGATACCCCTTTTAGCCAAATGTGGTATTAGCTTTTGATATGTTGCTTGACTTATGTCTATTTAAGTGTCAACACTTCTTCTGAAATTCGAAGCCCTCTAAGCTACGTCATTGGCTTTGTAATTCATGAATCTTGGGATATAAGTCACATTTGCTATTTGAAACTAAGAAAGAAAATGTAAAGTAACAACATAATATGGTAATATGCTTGCACTTTGACATTTAAAAATTCATTTTACTTGGTTGATTACCAATTGGGAATCTCCAAATATCAACTACATGAGTCTATAATCCAATAAGTATCTCAAGTCCCATTACCAAAGCTTCATACTTAGCTTGGTTATTGGAACAAGTAGCTTCATCAATTCTGAAACCATGTGTGGTTTCTACCCCTTGTGGTGACTTAACTACAATACCAATTTTGACTAGACCATTGGTTTTTGATCCATCGAACCACATTTGCCATGGCACTACATCAATAGTGCCAAGTTCCATATCTCTTGGCTTTTTGTTTGATATGGATGATTAGCCAAGAAGTTAGCCAAAACCTACCCTTTTGCTGTCTTTTGGGGAACATACTCCAAGTGAAATTATGATAAATCTAAAATCCATTTGCTTCTTCCTTTTAACATTGGTCTGGATAACATGTATTTCACCAAATCTATTATTGCAATTACCAAGACAATAGTAGACAAAAGACAATATCTTAATTTCATTGCTGCAAAATATAATGTTGAACACAACTTTTTTACAACTAAGTATTTACATTCGCAAGAATTTAAAAACCTACTAAAGTAGTATACTGCTTGTTCTTTGCTTTCTTCATTGTCCTGAGATAGAAAAACTCCCAATGAATCTTCTGCTGCAGCAATGTATAGCTTGAGAGGTCTGTCCCTCCTTGGTGCCATCAATACTAAAAGCTTGGCCAAGTAGGTTTTGATTCCTTCGAAAGCAACTTGATGCCCTGCTATCCACACAAATTCTTCTTCATTTTTTAACTTCAATAAAGAAGAAAATACTTTAGTTTTTCCAACAGTGTTAGAAATAAACCTTCGAAAGAAATTAACCTGACCAAGGAATTTTGCAATTCTTTCTTACTTGATAGAGATTTGGCCTCAATGATGGCTTTGGCTTTATTCTGATCAATCTATATTCCCTTCTTGTGTACTACAAACCAAAAGCAATGAACTTGTATTCCCAAGAAATTTCCAGCTGATACACCAAAAGCACATTTGAGATAATTGAGTTTCAGCTTGAACTTTTTCATTCTTTCGAAGGCGGCTGTTACGTGAACCAGATGCTCCTCCATAGATTGGGATTTAACAACAATATCATCAATATAACATTTTAAGTATCCCCCAATGAGATCATGGAAGATGGTGTTCATTACTCTTTGGTATGTTGCTCCAGCATTCTTTAATCCAAATGGCATGTTAACCCATTCGAAGGTGCCAATGTTTCCAGGACACCTGAAAGCTGTCTTGTGAACATCCTCCTATGCCATGCAGATCTGGTTATAACCAGAATGTCTATCCACTATACACAAAATCTTGTGTCCTGCCGAACTATCCACCAATAAATCAACTATAGACATAGGGTACTCATCTTTTGGAGTTGCCAAATTCAAGTTTCTGAAATCAATGCATACCCTCAATTTGCCATTCTTTTTTACCACAGGCACAATATTGGACAACCATTCAACATACCTGGCTATTCTGGTGAAGCCTGCTTTAAGGAGCCTAACAATCTCCTCTTTCACCTTTTGAACCACTTCTGGGCTTATCCATCTTGGTTTTTACTTATGTGGCTTGAAATTAGGCTTCATTGGAAGCCTATGTTCTACTAATGACCTGTCCAACCCAGGCAACTCATTATAAGACCAAGCAAAACAATCTTTATAGTGTTTCAAGACAACCAACAACTGATTCCTGCCAACAGGATCCAACCAAGCACTGATGTAGGTGGGTTGTTGTATTGAACCCTCCCCTAGGTTGACTTCTTCTAAGGGATCTTGCATTTGAGCACTCACTGATGTTCCCCCTTTGACTTTTTCTACCTTCGTAGCAACCTTTTCATTTTGTTCAACTCCTACCTTTTCTAGTTTGGCATCATT
Source organism: Camellia sinensis (assembly GCF_004153795.1). Lineage (NCBI taxonomy): Eukaryota > Viridiplantae > Streptophyta > Magnoliopsida > Ericales > Theaceae > Camellia > Camellia sinensis. The sequence continues at coordinate 172,865 of NW_021027531.1, read as the reverse complement.
ACCTCTTCTTCATAGACAAAATATGTCCATAGAGCCTTTTCTTCTTGTATTTTCTAGACTTTAGTTTCAATGTCCAATGCACAGTACTTACCAAGAGCCAAAGGTCCGACCTTTTGTTGCCCCCGACTATAGCCAGTCACCATGGCTTCTTTCTCCTTTTCCTGCACCTTCTGGACTATTGTCTGTGTGTCCAATGTTGAAAATTCGATTAAAGCCAATGACCAAGTTTCTTGATCTTGATCATTTTGCCTACAACCAAGCACCATTGGTATCTTTGATGATAAACTCATCATCAACACTTTCCTATACTAGATGCTTTAGGTGTGTCACCTCCTCATCAGCGGTCACTTCGGCTACTACATCAGACTTTCTTAGTACACAAAGAGGTACCACCCCTTCAGTGTGCAGCTTGGCTTCTGCAAAATCTACACATGAAAAAAAGGGTTGTGGGTCTGCATCGATCTCCTTTATTTCCATATTGCCTATTACTATCATTATCTTCTAGTGCAAAGAAGAAGGCACACATTTCTTTGTATGGATCTAATCCCTGCCAAACAAAGTATTATATCTGGCATTGCTATCTATGACAAAAAATCATGTCATACAATCTTTGCTTCCCACACTCAGGTTAATAGGCAAAATGCCTTGAGCCATCTACTTGTCTCCAGCAAAACCAGCAATGGTAGTGCTTGTTGGGATCAACCTGAGATTTCTTTTCCCCAACTTCTTCAAGGAGGATCTTGGAAGCAAGTTCACTACTGCCCCATTGTCCACCAGTACTCTACCCATTTTTATTCCATCGAAATAAGCCTTAATGTACAAGGGCTTAACATGTTGGGTCATGGATACTATAGGGTATTCGAAGGGATATGAAAGGTTGATGCTTACCTCTTCACTCTCTTCATCAGTTTCCATGGACCTAGCCACCTCAGATTCATCTTGGACCATGCTGGTTCATGAATCCCCACTGGAAACTGGAATAAGATCATCCTCCTGGCCTTCTTGGTTCTCCTCCTCAGCCTGAAACTCCTGAGGCAACACATAAACCATATTAACTGACATTAAAGGGAATGAGCCAAATTGTATTACTAGTTATGTTTGCTCTGCTTCCATATTGGTTTGCTCTAATGCTTGGGAAGCATCCTCCATACTGCATTCTACTACCTCATTGCAGGCAGGTTCCTTCGAAGTAGTTTGTTGGTGGTCTAGCTCTATTGGCTTTTCAACCATGAAAGATTGTTCAGCCATGAAAGCTTTGAACATTTCCTCTTCAACCAATGCCTTTTCTTAGTCTGGTTCTATTTCTTCATTTGTCTCGTCATCACTCTCTATCAAGACCTTTTCAAGGCCTACTAGACTGGATTTTTCTTTGGCTCTTAGTTCAGCATGAACTTTGGCCACTTGTTGTGTGCATGTACTCCTTTTTATCTTAGGACTAGGCTTTGAACCTTCTCCCTCTTCTGTCTGGCCTTTTGACTGGGCCAAGGAAGTGTTTTCTGCACTCCCCTTCAATTCTCTTTGGTACTGAGTGTACCAAAGTTGGATCTTCCTTCTCTGAGACCTGGAGATTACAGGAACCATATTTGGTTCCCTTGTCTTTGGGTTTTTTAGTAATACCTAGTTATTTAGGGCTACCAAAAGGGGCTTGATCATCATTTCCTTTCCTTTCAAAACTCTGGGCATCTCTTTAGGTTTGTTTTGCATGACAAACCAATCAGGTACCCCTGGTACCCATGTACCTACTGCTCCGGTTGTTGGGCTTGCTATTCTTGTCTTTGGAGTTGTCTTCGAAGCTGTCTTCGAAGGCCAATCATTGGCTCTGGTGCCTTGTCTTAAGCCAAATTCAGGCTTTCTTTCAAGCTGACTAACTGTCTTGTAGTAGTTATGTGGCCTGATCTCATGCAGAGGCCTCTTACCCCTTGACAGATGCCTGGGTTTTGGAAACTCAGCCAAAGGTGGTTACTATCTGGAACCAATCGGAAATGGCCTCCTGCCATAAGTGTTGGTTGCCCCACAGTCTCTCTACGTATCTTTGTAATGTTGTTTCCCATCAATTGGGAGTCCTTTCAGCCATTTGTAACTAAACCTACATTTGAGACACATTCTCTGCATTACAGTTGCTTTGAGAGAGTCATCATCTAATGTTTCTTCACTGGAGCCACCTCTTTGACCTACAAAACTTTGTCCACTGGCTGGTGATCCTTTTGTGTTCCTCTTGAAGGTAGCATGGCTAGCAACATGCATTAGCATATTGACTTCTTCTAATTCTTTCAAAGAAAGATTCTGGAAATCTGGTATGACAACATTAGCTACTGCTTCTCTAATTTCTGAAAATGGGTTGGCATCAATTCCCATGGCCTTTTCTGTCTTAGTTGGAAATTTCAATCTCCCCTTCCGAATTTGTTCTTGGATCCTGTCTCAAAAAATAATGTAGTTTTTAGTTGAGTGGGACCAAGAATTAAGCCATTTGCAGTACAATTTTCCTTTAATTTCTTTAGAATTTGGGATCTTAACTCCCTTAGGAAACTTAAAGAAATGTGCTGCTAGCAAATGATCAAATATGTCATCTACTTTTGTTATGTCAAAAGAATATTTCCTATAAAGGTCTTTCCTTTTGAATTGTTAGTCAATTGTAGTATCTTTCTGAACCAATGCCTCACAGGTCATAGGTTCTTTTCCTATGATCTCTACTGCATCAATTTCAAAGTTAGGGTCCCTATAATAGGTCCTATATAATGAATTGCTTCGATCTTGTTATTCTTCAAGTAAGGTTTCATATCTAGAAACTTTATAAGTGAGTTCCACTAGATCTCAAAACTTTATCGAATCAAACTTCTTTCGAAGCCTAAATTCTAGCCCATTTTGGGCCAATCTAACAAATTCAAGTTCGGGTAATACGACCCTACATTTGTTATGTGCTCTTTTGAATCTATGAATTGAGCAGCTTTCTCATCAGGCCTTTGGCTCAATCTTGCCAAGTCTGCCATTGAAACCTCAGGTTCTGTTTGAAAAAACTGGGCATGAAACATTTCCTCCATTTGTTGCCAAGTTTGAATAGAACAAGGTGTAAGGTTAATGTACCAAACAAAAGCTGTTCCAGTTAGAGAATTTGGAAAAAGTCATAGTTTTATATAATCGTTATTGGTAAATTCACCACATTGGCCTGTAAATCTAACAATGTGTTCAATGGTTGACTGGTTTTCATTCTTATAAAAAAAAAATGTCAAAATTCGGTATTTTATATCCTTTGGAGTACTCATGCAGCCTATCCACCCATTCTGGGTAAGGGTTTTTATAGATAGGAGTTCGGACCCCCCGAGCCATGGGTCCACAGATTTCTCTTACTACATCTGCAATGTGATCTCTAGGTACCATGTTTGGCGCCAATTGAGCCGCTATTGGGGGAGCAAACACTGGGTTTGAAGGAACCACTTGTGCTTGGGGTCCTCTTGGTCCAAGCAAAGGCATATTTTGGACTAGTTGCACCTATTGTGCCTGGTAAGCCTGAGGATACGGCTGAACTCTTGGGGCAGGTGCCTGGCCTACAAAAGACGCTACAAAAGGAACCGCTGGATGGAGAACACGCATTGTTTCTCTTCCAATTGCAAGAATCCCATCCAACCCCTTGGGTATAGCTTCGAACATGGGATTAGTATATGTTCTATCATTCCTTTGTGTTGACCCTATTCCACCAATATTTATGGCTTCACAGGTAGGTATAGACATGTTTTAGCCTGTTGGCATTCTAGAAAGGGGCTCATACCATGACTGAGGCACTAGTACTAGTCTTTCAGGTGTTTGATTACTGGTTTGACCATTATTTTGCCCATTATTTTGCATAGGCTGTCTATTTTGAGCCAATTGCTGCTGAAGCAGATTTATGTTTTCTTCAGCTTGTCTAATGATAGGTGGTTGATATGTATGCATTCAATCCAAAAAGGATACTTCCCACCTCTCCATTGTATACATTAACTGTTATCCCATAATATCCACTAAACCTCCCCAGTGATTAGCTGGTGGTATGGATGAGACAGTCGAAGGGCCTACTTCATGGCCTTGCCCAATATTCTGGACTTGGGTTATATACCCTGAAGTAATGGCTTCTTCAACCACCTGTGGAGGATTGTTTGAAGCTGACACGTTTTCAGGATATGGCTCAACATCTTCCTCTATATTAGTTCCTTCTAACCCTTCTTCGAGGTGGTCATTTTCTCCTTTTGCTCGACATCTAGCCATTTTTCATGTCCCAATAGGCGTGCCAAAAATATATGTTGACTTTTTTGGCTTTCGAAGGTTAATAATGTAATTTTAAGCATGCCAGCAAGGATCAATAAGTCCTTACAGAAATTTTATTTGAAAATCAATTATCAGACGATTGTGTTGAAGTTCTTTCAGCCTCAATGAAAAGGACTTTTACTAGTGGCTTTTGCTCATGAGAAAATTAAAGATATTGAAGATGATAATAGATAAAAACAATTTTATGAACTGAATTTCATTAAATGATATGAACTTACAATGATACCTTTGCACTCTCACATCTCGAAGGTGTTTTACAGCAACAAACTACTTGGAACTACTCCTAAGAATTGAAGTGCAATACATGAATTGAAGAACAAGAAATGTAAAAACTGGAAAGGAAAATATAAAGTAAATAACTTGTTTCTAGATCTCAATTTGGGTCTTTTCCCTATTGGCCTTCTCTTCTATTTATGCTCTCTAATGGTAACTGTCGAAGTGGACTTCTAATCGTCGAAATACCCTTCCACGATCACTGGTCATGACCTTGAACAGTTTGCTCCCACCACGCCATTCTTGCAGTTGGACTTCCCTCTTGAATTTGAATTTAAATTATGAGTAACCGTTGGGCCGCGTCATCTTGCGCCTTCTAACTACTCTAATGCTACGCAGATCCATCGTCACCAACGTAAGCTATCACATGTTTGTCGCTGACTGTAGACTTACATTAACTCTCCAAATTACCCTTTACGAGTCACGTATTAAGTTACGATTGGCTGATACAAAATATGTAGCCAATAGACTGTTAAAGTGCCACAACATATTTGATGTATTGGGTAAGGAGAGGGATGTCAAATTTATTTGCTTTGTCTTTTGTTTTTTATGTGGGAGTCACATTAAAAGAATTTTGTTTGAATAATTGAAAAGCAAATTGAAGTATATATATATTAAAGTAAAAAATGGAATAAAATTGTAAATTTAACATATTTTAGGTGAAATGTTTCTTTTTAGAAATGTCAAATATGATGATATCAAATTAACCACATAAACCTTAAAAAAAATATATACATAAATTAATACATGCACTAAAATTCTTATTAAAAGAACACGTGTCCAAATATTCTTGGAGGTTTTAGTATCATTTTTTTGGGGGGGGGAGGGATGTCAAATTTATTTATTGAGTTATGTTAGGAATTTCAAATATTCTACCAAACCTCTCACATGAGTGTGGAATCCATACACATGTGGATTTATGTGAGTCCCACCCAATGTGAGAAGTTTGGTAAAATATTTGGAAAACATAACATTTCTCTCATTTATTTTTTATTTTTTTAATGTGGGAGTCACATTAAAAGGATTTTTGTTTAAATAATTGAAAAACAATTTGAAATAAAAAATATTAAACTAAAAACTATAATAAAATAGTGAATTTAACATACTGGGTGAAATGTTTCTTTTTAAAAATGTCAAATGTGATGATATCAAATTAACCACAAAAGCCTTAAAAAAATAGAAATTCTACATGTTATTTATTTGGTAAGAAATATAACAAAATTATGCAACAACAAATATCAAGTTAATTTGATTTTCTCATAAATGATATACATAAAAAACTTAAAAAATAAAAATTCGGATATTTGAAATAGACTCTATGATAGGCCTATAGGCTTGGTTCGGTTGGGAAAAAAAAAAAAAAAAAACGTCACCATTTTAAAAAACATTACAAGCCTAGATTGATAGTTCATAAGGCTAGATTGATAGTTCATAAAATCTCTGGCACTTGGAGAAAAATGTCACCCTTTCAATAAACATTTTCTCAGTGTAGTTTGTCAAACAAGTTTTTCATTTCACTTTCCACTCTTTCTATTTTCAAGAACAGCTCAAGTATTTTTTTTCCTCCCAAACACTGAACAACATTGGCCTCGTTTGGAAAAAAAAGTTAGGCTAAAATAATTAATAAGATAAAAGATTATATCCAATTCATAATTATTTTATTTTTCTCTCACAACTATCAAATCAACCGGAAAAAAAAAAACAAACAAACAAACAAACCAACCAACCAACTTTTCAAACACAACTTTTTTAGTCAGACTAAAATAACCAAAAAATAAAATAACCAACTAACATAACCAACTTCCCAAACAAAGCCATTGACTTGCCAAAATAAATAAAAGGCCCATCAATTTTTGTTTCATTTGAAAATTAAAAACAAAAGAAAAAATTGTTCACGATTTGGAATTTTCCAAATTTTACGCTTAAACTTTTTATTTTAAACTAAAATACTTTAATAATATTCAAATTTTATTCTAATTTTGATTGTTTTATTTAACCCACATGCCACTATATTTGACCCAACCTTATCAATGCTCTCCCAAACCTTTTCTATTAGAATCGAGTTTGAAAAACTACAATTAGATTGGATAATTTTGTCATCCTTATTCACACCAAAGGGTGACATATTTCTGCCAACCCACTACAAGTCCAAAATATAAAGCACCCCACCATCCTTTAACTTGAAAAATATTTGAGAGTTTTAAACCACGAACTCTAATGGGTGAGACCCACCCATTGATTTAATGTTTCAGTTTTTTTTTATTTATTTATTTAATAATATTTGAAAGCTCTAATTTGTACGTTCTAATATAACTCTAATGATATAGAGAGTATCTATGTGAAAGTAAAAGCCCACACTCCTCAATCGCTCTCTACTCCGTCTCTCTTCCACCTCACTAGAGCACCATTTAGAACTCTAATATTAGATCTATGTATCATCACTTTTTTTTTTTTCCTTTTTTGACCTTGCCACCTCATTAGAACCCTTATTAGAGCTCCAAATTTAGAGTTATATATAATTACTCTTTTTAACTCTTAACTTTTGAGGCCATTGTTTTGGATCCTCAGTAAAGAGCTGATACGTGTATGATGTGGGTTATGGCAGAGATTCACCAAATTACTAGCTGCAGCACACCAAATTGTAATTAATTCTAGCCAAGTACTGCAAGGCACATCCCTCCCAATTGAATTATAATTCGACACGTATCATTGTAATTCAGAATTGCATCAAAGAAATAAAATACAATGATCTCACTGTGATCCATTCCAAAAATAATTTGTAATTATTTTACATGAATGATGGCCCAATTATTTGACCAATCTAGTATCTTCCTTCGAGGGGAATAATTCTCTTTTGTCAAAAAATGAGTACAATATAGATTTGGAATCATCATTTCCTATCCCCATTGCATCCTGTCCAAACCATCATCTGCATCATATCTTTGATCTGAAACTAGATAATTTGAAGTAAACAACACCCGATCTTTCTCCTCCCAAACATACATTAATGTATACTAATTGGACGTTATTTTTTAATATTAAGTTGTTTCCCCATCAAATCAGCAAGGGGAAGAAACAATGAACTATATATATATTCTAGCCGTAATTCATGGATATATGTCACCTGCAACACAGCATCGGAGAAAATTTTACAAAACAATCACTACTATTGTCGTGAGTTTGAAGTTCAGAAATCAAGCATCAAGCAGAAAGGTACTCAACAGAAGTATGCATGACGGTCGTGTTTAAAAAAAATAAAAAATAAAAAATAAAGAACTTTTCAGATACATTACCTCATTAAAGGTCAATGGGAATTCTCAGCCCATCACGTGCAAGCTGAACCGGGATCCCTTCTCTATAAGCAAAACAACGACAAAAGCTAGAAAGATCAGTTCTCTACAGTTAAGAAGCTCTAAATATTTCAGTCCTACATCCCATTTGGTCTTTCAACCACAAAGATCGCAATTAGACCACTGAGACAGAGATCACAAAGAAATTGCAAGATACAGTACCTTTTCGACCATTCCCTAAGAAATTCATTGTCCACGTGGTAATCAAATTCATGGGTCATCCCAATTAACAAAGCTCGCTTTGGGCACAACTTCTTCACAGCATCAAGGGTCTGAAAACAAATACTAACATGAACAACCCTGGCAAGCATCAAATTATTTAATGGAAAATTTTCAGTAATTTTAGGAGTTACACAAACCTGGGGGAAGCAAAAGTGAGTGTTATGGGACCCCTTCTGCAGAATTTGGAAGAAAAAAGCAGTAAAGAAAATTAGGGGAAAAAATGAACAAGGGAAAGAAGAAAAAAGACAGCAATAAAATATAGAATGAAGCAACAAGTTTCCATCAGCAGAAATAATTAGTGGAAGCTGAGACATAGCGAATCAAAGAAAGTTGTTTGGAAGTATATGGTAAAAATCTATGCATTGTATATACAATAATGATTCAAATGAAATTGTGATCAACCGTAAAGAGACAAGTAACGTCAGCTGAGATGAAACAAGAAATTTAGGCCCATGAGTTGACCCCAAAAAAAATAAGGACCTTAGATAATTATAATGACGAGATGGCTCAAAGGAATCATGTAGGCAACACCAAATACTAAGGCAATTGGCTATTTTAGTCAAAAAGCCACTAAATGGCCAAAAAGCTAAAAAGTTTTAAATTAATATAAAAAAGCAAAGATTCCTTCACATTCACTCCACTTTTTGCAAGTCGTTTCATAAAAAGCCAAACAATCCTTCCGAATCATATATCAGTCTTTTCACCTCATATTTTAGCTGAAAAGCCACTTAAAAAACCACTTCCCAAACGGGGCTCTAAAAATGAGGCTTCTCTGAATGCCTGTAGTAGCTTAGCAACTGTAATAATGATTGTATTCAGCCATTGCTGGCTTCTTTCTCCAGTCTTTTAACTATATTTCCTCTGCTGCAAGTTCCACCTCTCTTTCTGACCAAACCGAGGGTCAGAAGAACTGTCCAACTAAGTCTTAAAATTGTTTTCAATAAATTCAAACCATGTGTAGGCACAGGCCACGCAACTAAATATCTCAAAAGAAAATTGTGCGTCATAAATCCTGAAACACACACAACCCCACAGAGACAACAAGTTCTTCAATCTTAAAGATCTTTAAGGACAATTTTTCCAGTCCTTAATAATCTTACCCATTTAAAATTTCTTAAACCTCCACCATTTTCATAGGCAAAAAAATGGATGTATTAATCTCCTTTTTGGGGAAAAAAAATCCTTCTTGTGAAAGTAATAGTATTACTAAAAGTTCTAAATTTTATGTATGAAGTGTGCAAGATGTATATGGATAAAATGCCTGCATGTTAGGAATTGAAAGTCCCAACCATAAACATCTAAACACATGCAGAAGCCCATGAAAGATGGAAATCATGGGGGAGTGCCTCTAAAATAGAGGTATAAAGTACCACCAGAAGGCCACAATACTTTTATTCTTGTTTCAATGGACTCATTCCAGCTTAATGTCATCAGAAATTATCCTATTCTGTCCTGCCTTTAAATAAAACATCCTAGTGCAATGAAGCCCACCATCCACACTATTATTCATGGTCTATTCCAAAACATTAACCAGATTCCACATTGAAAAGAGCTATCGTCCAAGCCATATCAAACCTATCCAAGAATGTTGAAAAAGAAAAAAGAAAGTTCAATCTAGTTACTAGATAAGAACATAAGAATAGGTGTGTAGAAATAATTTTGGCAACAGAAGCAACAAATGCAATCAATCTGCTCCTCTTCCTTATTTTTTATTTTTATTTTTATTTTTTAAATCACTAATGCACTTCTTTTCATGATCGACATTAGAAACAAATACTTTCCCACCAAGTTGGATGGTTGGACACTTGATAGCAAAACTCACTGGAAAATGGTCTTTATTTTGTTACAATTTTTCTCTAGCAAGTCATTCTTTAATGAGCTCCCTGATAATCCTAGTATTGCTCCTCATGATATCATTTGAACTGGATGCGTACCTCTTAAAGTTGAAGTGTTTGTGTGGTCATTGGCAAAGAAAAAAATTAATACCAATGGCATGGTTGGAAAAGGAGGCCTAATCACTTTTTTGCTTCCACAATGGTGTATTTTGTATCAAAGGATGAAGAAAGTATCAAACATCTACTTTTGCATTGTCCGGTGGCTTTTACATTGTGGTGCACACTTTTTAAGCTGTGTAACAATTGGCTTCTATCTCTTGCATCCAAATTCTTTTGATTGATTTTAGCAATTTTGGTACTAATAACAAGGTGCGATTCCTTTGGAATTGTGTTACATTCACCATGTTTTGGGAGACATGATTAGAGAGGAATACTAGCAATTTTTATGATGAGTTTGATGATGAAGAGGGGACATCAGATAAGATTTGTCATCTAGCTTATTTTTGGGCTTTGATTTCATCTCCTTTTAAGGGGATTCCATTATTTTTTTTTATTAGTAGAGATTGGAGAATTGTGTGTGACATGTAATTTTGGTTTTTTGTTGTTATTTTGGTGGATTTTTTGTCCACCACATCCTTGTGCTAATAAATTTTGGGATAATTACTAGCAGATCTTATTGACTGAACTTATTTACTCATGAGTCCTAAGTTAAATTTTTTTACATATTTGTCCCTCGTTTTGATAAAAAACCAAAACCAAACCAAACCTTGAGTTCCATCAAATGGGGTCGGCTACATGAATCCTTCTTCTCTACTCGACTCTATCAATGGCCATTTGGTTAGTCAAATTAAGAAGATTCATATCTATATTTACTACACTAGCCCACGTTAATCTAGGTCAATCCCTCGTTTTGATAATGCCTAGCGGCTGGGCACACGCGATGCATGTGCAAACTCATTATTGACATTTTTTTAAATAATGTACATATATATAACTATGTGCAATGTAACATTTGATATTAATATATTTGATATTTGATAAATAAAAAATATATATATATGTATATATTAAAATATATACAAATCTTTATAAAGAAAGGCACGCACGAAATTAATGAAACAAACAAATCAATTTTTTGGAAACATAATAAACCCACAAACACAAATTTTAATAAAAAGAAGAAAAATAAAAGTCAATTTTTTTATTTTTTTATTTTTATAATTTGATAACATAATGAAACATTTTATTTTATAGAAAGTATAATTAACAGTATTACATAAAAAGACAAATACAAAAATACAAATCCAAGGCACTTACAACACTGAATTTTTTTTAAGAACACTGAATATTTTTTAAAAACACACAATTAAGTAACAAACAAACCAAATTTTGAAAAATTGAATTTATACACAAAAAATAAACAAATGCTTGAAAAAGTAAAACAGGAAGAAAAAAACCCCAAAGTGTTTAAGTCTAAGTCTAATCTAAAAAATTTCACACACACATGGTGCCAAATTATTCAAAGAAGCCTGCATAAATATGAATTCAGAACCTAAAAATTAATTTAATGAAAATACAAAAAACACTGATTTTTTTTTCCAAAAATACACACAAAATTAAGAACACGGATTTTTTTTTATTTTTTTTTCAAAACACAGACAATGAAACTTTTTAATGAAGGGAAAAAAAAAACATAATAGTGTTCTCACAAAAGTAAACAAACAAACAAATCAAATTATAAAAAAAAAAAAACTGAATTTATACACAAAGAAAAATAGCTTAAAAAGTGAAATAGGAAAAAATCCAAAACTATTTAAGTCTCTAAAAAATTGCACATAGGTGTCAAAGTGTTTAATTAAAAACACTTCTAAATATTAAGAACCTAAAAATTAATTTAATGAAAATACCGATTTTTTTTTTTTCAAAAACACACGCACACAAAATTATGAGCACTGGTTTTTTTTTTTTCCCCCAAAAACACACACAATGAAACTTTTTAATGAAGAAAAAAAAATACATAATAGTGTTCTGAATCAATATATTTTTTTTTTCAAAGAACCTAATTACATAATGAAACTTTTTATTAAAGAAAATAAAAATATAATTAACAATACTACACTTACAATGTAGGATAAGCAGTAGATATATATTTCGGATAAAGAGAACCATAACATTGCAATGTTCTTGAATAGTATTTCTCCCAACAAAAAAGAGAAAAATCATTGAACAAATAAAAGAGAAGATTTTATAGTAAATAGAGAGAGGGGTGAAGATGTTGAAACTGTTTAAAACTGCATAGCAGTTTGAAAACGTGGGAGGTGAGATTGGTTGGTATCATGAGAAGTGGGATTGGTTGTAATTTATTATTTTACCCTTAATTACAAACTGATAAGTATAAAAATAATATAATTATTTAAGAAGTTAAAGTCATTTTAGGAAAAATTGAAAAACTTTTCTAAGACAATAGCTTCAGGACTCCAAAATAATTTTTTGGAAACATAATAAACCCACAAACACAAATTTTGATAAAAAGAAGAAAAATAAAAGTCAATTTTTTTATTTTTTTATTTTTATAACTTGATAACATAATGAAACATTTTATTTTATAGAAAGTATAATTAACAGTATTACATAAAAAGACAAATACAAAAATACAACTTCAAGGCACTTAGAGCACTGAATTTTTTTTAAGAACACTGAATATTTTTTAAAAACACACAATTAAGTAACAAACAAACCAAATTTTGAAAAATTGAATTTATACACAAAAAATAAACAAATGCTTGAAAAAGTAAAACGGAAAAAAAAAAACCCCAAAGTGTTTAAGTTTAAGTCTAATCTAAAAAATTTCACACACACATGGTGCCAAATTATTCAAAGAAGCCTGCATAAATATGAATTAAGAACCTAAAAATAAATTTAATGAAAATACACAAAAAACACTGATTTTTTTTCCAAAAATACACACACACAAAATTAAGAACATTGATTTTTTTTTTTTTGCACTGATTTTTTTTTTTTTTTTTTTTCAAAACACAGACAATGAAACTTTTTAATGAAGGAAAAAAAAAAAAACATAATAGTGTTCTCACAAAAGTAAACAAACAAACAAACAAATCAAATTATAAAAAAAAAAAAAAAAACTGAATTTATACACAAAAAGAAACAATAGCTTAAAAAGTGAAATAGGAAAAAATCCAAAACTATTTAAGTCTCTAAAAAATTGCACATAGGTGTCAAAGTGTTTAATTAAAAACACTTATAAATATTAAGAACCTAAAAATTAATTTAATGAAAATACCGATTTTTTTTTTTTCAAAAACACACACACAAAATTATGAGCACTGATTTTTTTTTTTTTCCCCCCAAAAACACACACAATGAAACTTTTTAATGAAGAAAAAAAAATACATAATAGTGTTCTGAATCAATATTTTTTTTTTTCAAAGAACCTAATTACATAATGAAACTTTTTATTAAAGAAAATAAAAATATAATTAACAATACTACACTTACAATGTAGGATAAGCAGTAGATATATATTTCGGACAAAGAGAACCATAAGATTGCAATGTTCTTGAATAGTATTTCTCCCAACAAAAAAGAGAAAAATCATTGAACAAATAAAAGAGAAGATTTTATAGTAAATAGAGAAAGGGGTGAAGATGTTGAAACTGTTTAAAACTGCATAGCAGTTTGAAAACGTGGGAGGTGAGATTGGTTGGTATCATGAGAAGTGGGATTGGTTGTAATTTATTATTTTACCCTTAATTGCAAACTGATAAGTATAAATATAATATAATTATTTAAAAAGTTAAGGTCAATTTAGGAAAATTTGGAAAAAGTTTATGGGGAGTGGCTTCATGACACCAAATTTGTTGTTCCCTTTTAATAATAGAATAGATAAAATTTTGAGACTTTAAAATTTTGTTTTGTGTTTGTGGAATGATATTTGGTGAATACTGATAAATTTATCAAAGAGATAAATGATTGCGACCTCTTGATTTTTGTTTGTGAGTTTTGATTTATTCTAGCTTCATTTGCGTTAGTTTGTATTCAAATATGAAGTGGGAAGTGTGTATATATATGTATATATTTAAATTACCGTGATAAATTCATCCTTGAAAATTGGAGTAAGACTACAAGTCCAGTCCACTGGACCGGCTCGTAACTGCCCCTAATTTTCATTTAAAAAACAAAAAACAAAAACATCAAGCAGATTTAAATGTGTTCTATATAGTTCAGCAATCAAACATTATAGAGTAGTTAGAATATTGTTGTCCATAATGCATGGGCAACATAGATAGTGACCTGTATTAAAAAAAAATTTAAACTAACGTTTAATCCAAACTTAGAATTTTAAAAACAACAAAAGTAAAAGGAAAAAAAATAAAAATAAAAACTGAACAGGCAAGGAAAATATAAGGAACTAACCTATTGAGCAAAATCATGAGGGAACTTTTAGTTATTAATAGAGTATATATTTATAGTTCAAAAGAAACGGGATAACAAGACTCAGAGAGAGGAAAACAGAAAAAAGAGCATACATTATTACTCTAAAACAACTCAGTAAACAGAAAAAAGAGCATACATTATTACTCTAAAACAACTCAGTAACAAATAGATATCTAAAAGAAAATAGGAGAAATTATCAATAAGTCTTATTTTGCTCCTAAGATTACTATTGAGTCCGATCAAGTTTCAATATAAACAACTAAGTCCCATTTGTTACAAAATATTCCTAAAAGGTTCATTCTTCCATAATGATGTATCTTATTCCAATTTTACCCCTCATTTAATATGAACAACAATTTCATAAATATCTTTAATCTAAGTAAAATTATATTTTTTTAATTGTAAAATTTATTATATTGTATTAAAAATCTCATGCTTATGCTGTCACGTGTCAATTTTTTTATTTAAAATAAAAAAAAATTAGATAAATGAGAAGAAGTGACTTGACTTATGTCAAATGAATAAGACTCTTACCACTCAACTAGAACACAATATATAATAAATATTTTATTTTATATTGTTCAAAATAATATATTTTATTTTATTTTTATTTTTATCATTAAAATATGAACCAAAAAATTCATAAATAATTTATTTTATATAAAATTTTATAATAAAACTATTTTTAATTGTTGAAATTAAATAAATTTCCATAAAAAAAAAAGCATAAATATAAGATTTATCAACTATTTCATACATTGAGAAATATATAAATTTATCGTAGTATTATTTTCGTAACTCTTTGGAATTTTAATAGAATTTAGTCCTTTTAGATTGTTTACACTAAAACAAAAAAATCATAATTTGAAATAACAAAATTATTCATTTTATACTATAATTGTTTTGATCCAATTATTATTTATGATTTTTTAATATAATAATAATAATTTTTACAATTAAAATTTTTAATTTTAGTTAAGTTAAAATTGTTTATAAAGTTATTGTTCATATTAAATAAGAAGAGTAAAATTGGTGTAAGATACAACATTATGGAGGAATGAACTTTTTGTGTACATTTTATGACAAATAGGACTTATTGCCCATATTGAAACTTGATACGACTCAATAATAATCTTGAGAGGAAAATAGAACTTGATATTTTTCCCAAGAAAATATTCAAAGCTATTTCCACTGCAAGTCAATCATATTTTCTCAAATTACAATGAAACTAACTTTAGCTTAGTGACTGACCTTGTACAGTGTGTCCAAGATAAGGAGATCGAGTTGTTGATCACTATTTTTTGAAATATCTGCAAAATGAAAACCTTCCTTAAGCCAACAGTTCAATTTGGGTAAAGAAAAAAGATTGGAAATGCAATTCTAGTTCCTTGGCAAGAAGGGTAAGGGTGAATGAGAAATAAATAACTTTAACTGACAGAATTATGAACGGAAAAAAAAAAAAGAAAAAAAAAGACCTAATTATAATGCTGTGAACAATGTGAAGCATGCAAAGTATATACCCATGTAATGCCATCGAGTACACAAACCAAGCTGGATAAATTTCATCATGAGGAATGGAGAAGGGAGGTGAGTAACGAATATTAACGTCCATTTTAAAAAAAATAAAGGATTGCCTTAATATTATTTTTTTTTAAGTTACCGCAATTACCTTAATTATGTTTTTGGAGCATACTGGCACATGGCTTCAAAAAAACATTGGTTTTGGATAAAGTAGAAAGGTGAAACAGCCTTCATGTAGGCACCATTGTGTAGTTGGAACAAGATTTTAACTAGTTAAGCTGCAGAGTCGATACCATATACTTGCCAAGTAAAAATAAAGCTTCTTATGATCTCCTAGGTGGTCTGGACACAATTAGAAGCTTAGATGAATATACATTCTTGGAGTCCTCACTGATTGAATAAATATAGCCATGATATATTAGGAATGTGTTAAAAAGGAAGAGATCAATTTAAATTTAGTGGCAAAAGGATTTGGAATGTATCAAAATCAAAGCGAATGGAAGATGAAATCTTGGAGTGTGTTGTCCATATCAGGAGACAAAAATATTTACTATTCCAAGTATTTCTTTCAGAAGTTTAGTTTGTATGTTGAAGAAGATCAGTAATGCTGGAGCCAATTACAAAAGAATAAGGGGAAAAAAAATCATAATACTGGAGAGGTTGACTATAATTCAACAGTTCCTCCATACATTAAAATAAATGGACCTGATGTAAAAGGAGTTTAATCACAATTTTTATGACAATAATATTAATTACGCTTTGAAATAGAGGCTGAGTTTAAGCTCTATTGAAAAGCCCCTCCAGAAAGGTTGTCATGAACTTGCAACATCAAGAATCGAGGGAAATTTCAATGTGGTGGGCTATAATTCTTTTACCATATACTCTCTTGGTGGTAGGAATGTGCGTGGTGCAGTTTGAGAGTAAAATTGTAAACCAAACAAATAGTGAATTGGCAAATAACCAAATCGTGGTTTGAACAGTTTGGGAAGTTTCAATTTGTTAGTTGATTGAAGAATAAATTTAAACAATTATCAAGCATTTACCTAATATATAACACTAATTTATGTAATATTTTTCATATATATAACACTGACCAATTTTATATAATATTTTTCATATATATTGTAGACACAAATTTCAAAATGTAAATTGTTTCAACACATTTCGAAATTCAAGTTACAAATGTCCACTATTAGTTTTTTTGACTAAACAGTGTTGACTATTCAATAGCAGGCTCCTATTTCTGATCTGTATTCCAAATCGTTAATTACACATTTTAATTAAACGAAATCTCTTAGTGAAAAACATAAAATTTAACAGAAGACAATTTAAGAAAAATAATTATTTAATTGAAATTGTAGGGATTTAGAACCCTTGAATACAAGATACAATTGTTGGGGTTTAAAACCCTTTACCTATCGCTTGCCATCGTATCAGATGTCTGTAGTGTAAGCTTTTGAGTTCTCTCGGTTTCTCTTCTTCTTTCTTGTGAAGACTTATTTGTTGGAGATAATATTATATTATCAAAATATTAGAAGATATCAGAATAGATGGAAATCCCATGATTTGTTCTTATTATGATTTTTTGTATCTTTGATTTATTTCAATTCCTTAATTGAAGGGATTTGATTTTATCATGTAAACAAGAGTATCAAATTGAGTAAATGAAAGATGTAGCCCTTTAGGGCTTTGTGTGTGTGTGAATGTAGGCCAATATTGGTCGAACCACATTAAACCTTTGTATTCTTACTTTTTTCTTTTTTGTCTCTATTATCTTTCTATATTCAACCTTATTGCCTTATTACAAAACTCAACTTTCTTCGGCTTCTAATTTCTTTCTCTCTACTTGATCTCTAATCTTTGATTTCTAATCTTTTGGTCTTCCCCCCTTCCCTCCCCTTCTTCTTGTGTGATGGTCCTTATATTTATAGAAGGCCATCTATGTGATAAGAGCGCCTTATCTTCATTATAAATTTCAAATTGTATGATAACGCCTTTGAATTTAGGCGAAATCATATCTAATTAATTGTATATCTGATTAACCGTATTGATCTTTTGAGTTTCATCCCCTGTGGTGTCCTTGTTATACGCTCCACAAGTGTCATCCTTTGGTTGAGCATTCTGTACTTCAAGTCTTGTAGGCTCCACATGGTTGAATATCTTGAATAACATCGTTGAAATATGACGTTGTTGTACTTTATTATGCACTTCAACGGATCATATTGATCCTTTTAGGAAGTAATTACCTATAACATTCCTATCGTAGGCTCTATACATGTCACTAATTGATTGACCATATTTGAAATTTTAACATAAATTTGGTTGAAATTTATGTGCCAACATATATAACACTAATTTGCAACAAATTCCACATCTTAAATCTCTCACACTAATTTTTACTTTAATATTTCATTAGAGATTAAAATATATATATATATATATATATGTGGTGCGGTTTCGAATGCGGATTATAAATTTCAAACCGCAAATCAAACTAACCCGCAGTTAAAGGGAGTATCGGTGCGGATTGAGCGATTTTAGCAAATTGGGTGGTATTTTGCACAGTCCTACTTGGTGGTGGTGGGCTAAATTGCTTACAATACCTTAACTCTATGCACCATATACATAATGTAGCTCCACTATTTCATAAAAGTGCCAAACATCAAATGTGCCTAACATCATTGCTCATTTATTAAAAAGAAAACCAAATTTATAAATGTAGAGTTCAAAAATGAAACATTAGAAGGACAATTGCATATAAACATGCTTGTGTGTAGAGTACTGTGATTGTGTCCACAACTCCATTAAGCATCCAAGGCCAAGACTCAACAGATTCATAAGATCCATTAACTATTTGTAAACATGCAAGTCAATTGAACCTCAACAATTTACAGGTTATAAGGTGCATGATGCTCATGACTTCTTATCTCAGACTAGGAGACTTAACTTGATTAAACCTTACAGGTTTCCAGTACCAAAAATTAAGTCACCTGATTCAAAGCAATTTTGTTGTTTTTAAACAGAGTTTTAGACGTGCACATAGGAGATAATCGGATCATAATTGATCTTTGAGTCGGGACCCCTAAATAAGCCCAAGTTCTTTGTAGCAAGCACATGATTTGTAGCAACCATATGTACGAGTGAGAATTATTATAATGGAAGGATGAAACTTCGAGATATAATGGACATGACCACAAACGAGACGAACAAAGGAAAAGACTCACAGTGCTCGGTGGTTGGAAGAATTCGAGAAACATCAGATATATAAGCTACTTTACATTTTTCACCAAAAAGAAAACCCAAAGAAATATAATCTTCACCATGCATCACCTACATCCACAAAGGAAACAGTAAGAAACAAGGGAATACATAATCGTAGTGGAAAGATAGATGTAGAGAAACTAACTGGCAAAGGAACAAGTTCTAGTCCTGATGCAACAAATGGTTTCTGACAGTCATTCTCGATTATCTTCCAGTCAAGCTGTGCAACCCGTCTCAATTCCTGGCCTTCCTTCAGCTTTTTCGGAATCAAGTATGGAAATTTCACACCAACACTGTTTCATATGTGTCAAAAGAAAATAATGAATGCGAATTAGGAGCGCAAATAGTATATAAACTGCAGCGTGATATGCCAGCATAGTCCATATGTGAGACCAAAAACTAAAGTTCTTGCTGAAGAGCTACACACAAGGTGTCATTTCTAGTCCCCAGTGCTAATGTTATGTTCAACTGTGAAATGCCAGCCTCCTGTAGTGCTTTTATCATGAAACTGGTCAACTAGTTATTAATTTATATTCAATAAAGGGGAAAACCTTCGACAGGTTAAAGAAAGTTTTACAAATTATTAATTTGTAGTCTTTGACTTCATCCTCAATAGTCATCCCTGCAAAGGGAAGACATGGGTCAGCAATGACTCGAGACGGAAAGCCTAAGGGGACGGACCAAACACCTACAGCGGAAGTCTCCTCAACCATTGGTACAAGAGGTTGGTAAGATTATATTGGTGTGCAGTTGTTTGCTCACCCGTCCCTTAAACGTACTAACATGTGCCCATTGGTGTGAGTGCCAAACGGGCTATTCATTGTTTACTTTCGAGCATATTAGTGTAGACTTTCAAATAATTGGGCTTGCGCCTTATTTATTTTGAATGTATTTCATTGTAATTCATTCCATAATCTATAATTTAAATGTTGTATTTCATAATTTGTATTATAAAGTACATACTTTCATTTATATTGGGATGTGTGCCGTGTGAGGTTGAGTCATTGCATTGAGAGAACTTTCCATTTTAGGATAAAAATGTGATTTCTCTAAAAACTATAAATTCGGGTACATTTTCTAATATTATTCATTCAAAGACCTTCAGGCACGTTTTACGAAACAAACCTAATTTTTAGAATTGAGAGAAGTTGGCTAAGGAATGCAATTTTGAGAAAGAACAAAGTAATAAGGGTAAATTATATTGACACCCCTGAGGTTTTTATTTAATACAGATCCCCCCTCACATTCAAAAAATTACACTTAACTCCCCTGTCAGATTAAAATGACATATTTGCCCCTTGGCCTTTAAACATATAAAATAATAAAACAATATTGATATTTTGTTCATATCATTTCAAGAGAAATAACAATCATCTTCTTTGGTTTAACTCACACAAAAAATTAATTTTTGTATTTTTCGTGTTTTTTGTTGTTACTGAATTTTTTTTTTTAAATACGTTAAGCAATTTTTTTATTTTTAGATACACCTAATCTAGATATACTTAAGAAGTACAATATTTTGTGATTTTTTTTTTTTAAATTCACTAAATACAAAAATTCAATAATACTGTAATAAAAGTGAATGACGGTGTTTAGTAATACTGTAATAAATGTGGGTGAATAGACGAGAAAGAAAAATGATGGCGGAAATAAAAATGAAAAATTCTATTGATATATAAAAATTTATACAAAAAATATCATAAAAATGTTGTAATAGTGATGCTATAAATATAAATCATGTTTATGAGTGTTTTGTTTTAAAGTGAAAGACCACCATTAAACCACATTATTGTGTTTGAAAATTTTATATAAAATTTATGTTTATATATCATCACTCAATAAGAATATGTTCAGATATAATTTAATGATGGAAAGTTGTAAAATGTAGTCATGATGATAGGAAGAAGAAATGGTAGGAAAAAGGGCAAAACGGTCATTTAGAAAAAATTTAGGGCATGATGCCCGCAATCCAAGGGGCTATTTGTAATGAGATTACAAACCTCAGGGGAGGGAAATGTAATTTTTCAAATGTGAGGCGGAATCTGTATTAAACAGAAACCTCAAGGGGTGTCTGTGTAATTTAACCAAGTAATAAAGGGAGTTTTTACTTCAAAATATCACGCTTAGATTAATTAGTTTCCGCCTAATTGATCTTTAAAAATCGGACCGTGACATTTGCCTTGCTTTTCGCCCAACAAATAATTCTCTCATCTTAGCTTATCATCTATAATTTTTAACTCTACAAAATTATACAATCATTCTACTAATTTAAATGTTTTGGATAGTCTACACGCACGTGCACACACACATATATATACATATTCATTTATATTTATATATGTATATATGTTGAATATGATTTGCATATGACACTGGTTGTTAATGCGTGGTGGTGATGGTGGTGGTGATGGCGGTGGTGGTGTTACGAGAGAGATCAATTCCAAAACAGTGATATTGGGTTGGCCGACTGAGTTTAGAGAGAGAAAGGGAGATAGAAAGGGAAGGGGAATGTTTGGTTGCAAAGATAAGCATTTTTATTGGATGTTTTAATTAGGGTTATTTGGCTACAAAGATAAGAAAAGAGGTAAAAAGAGGAGGTGACAATGTAAATTACATTTTTCATCAAATGTCCATTACCAGCATCTCTAACATGGGAGGGCATTTTAATTGCACAAACCACAAGGGAGGTTCCAGTAATAGCCAGAAACCTCAAGGGAGATCCATGTATTATCCAAAACTTAAATTATCAACAAAGGGATCTTTTTAACTTCATGTTTTCAATCTTATTACCAAGTCAAAATTAATAAAAGAACAAATTAAATCACAGATGAAATGTATGTAAATAAATGCTTAAATATAATTACGTTATACTTTGGATTTGTTAAGCAAATTAAGGTATCTGCAACCCCAGTAAACACAAAAGCAATTATGTGCAACAAAAATGCACACAAATGTGGACATTTATGCTTCTATTTTCATTTCAAGTCTCTAACCCAGGTTGTTATTGAAGCCATCAATACCAATTTATCACACATATCACAGTTATATCTTGCTAGCAAGTGTGAGTTCTAAATGATCAGCTGATGTGGTAGGGGAATGATAAGCATATCAGTCAGAAAGTAGTTCAAGAGGTTACCTATCCATTGCCTCTTGAGAAAGGTAAATGGGAGTGGGAGCAATGTCATTTGTAGGGCTAAATGGTTGCACAAGACGAATATCATCCAGACCAAGAACTGCATCAGCATGTTCGTGAGTCAAAACAATCTGCAGTTTACACAAGCATTAATTCATCACACTCTTGATTTCAAGTATCAAGAGAAGTCACAGATGTTATTCACAGACAATTTTGCACAACACAAAACCAAAAAAAGATCAATTATGAAGTAATTCTCTAAATTCTACTAATCTATATAAGACACTTATATCACCAGCTAAATGTCATTTAATGCTTTTACTTTTCACATTAAATTATTTTTACTGGGTCAGCCTTTTCTAAGCACCTTAGTTCAAATGCCAATATCCAAAGAGAGTTCATTTTGACTCCATGACAGATTGATGAAATTTCCGAATTATTAGAGCTCACATCAAATGTCTGTACTAGTTCTCGGTTTTATCGAAAAGGAAAAAGAAAAAGAAACCAAGAAGGAGAAAAAGAAAAGGCACCAAATTGCCGTTCTTAGAGATATAACTGCACGAGGCAGCAGAGCAAGACGGAGAACTTCTGCATTATAAAATAAATGAAAAGGGTTTTGAACAACATTTAACCAAAAAAACATCCGACATAATGATGTAGGACAGTTTGGAGACCTTTTTTTTTTTTGAACAACTTGGGGACCTTGGACTTAAGCCTTCTAACTGGTTTTTGTGGTGAAATAGGGTTGCAAAAAGCTAGTAAGTTTGGGGTTGAGGTTAGCTCCATTCGGTTCAATTTTTGAATCAATTTTTCAAAACCCAAAACCCAAAATTTGTCTAGTTTAGGGTTTTTGAAATCTCACTCTAAAATCCAAAACTTGTTTGGTTTAGGGTTTTTAAAAACTCATTCCAAAACCCAAAACCTATTTGGTTTAGGGTTTTCACAAAATCGATTTTGTTTGGTTTTCACAAATTGGCGAAATAATTTTTTATGTTTTGGATGTATATGATCTAGATAGACTTAAATAGTAAACAAAATGTGAAGAACACAAAAACAAATTTAATAAATACATAAAACTTTAAAATTGTATTAATTTTTAAATTGAGTCAATTTTTATTTTTATATATTTCTCATTATTCGGTAATTTAAAAAAAATACATTTAAATGTGAAACGTCTTAAATGTATGTAGATTGAGTGGATATAAAACCAAAAAAGAAGTGTTAAAATTTTTAAACGTTCATAAAAAATAAAAAATATGGAGTGAAACTTTGCCCTATAAATTAGATTAGATGCATCTAAAAAGTAAATTTAGATTAGGTATATGAAAGAAGTGAACAAATTTGATTATAACATTGCAAAAAAGTTTTGACTACAAGATCCAAAAAAAACTCAAAAACTAGTTTTGAAAACTAATAAAACAAGTTTTGAATTTTCAAATTTCTAAAAAACTATTTTCAAAATATACAACTCAAAACTAGTTTGAAAATTCACAACCAAACAGGTTTCAAATTTTCAAAACTCTTTTGAAAACTAATTCCAAAACTAAACCAAACGCACTAAAAGGTCTAAAATAGGCTCAATGTAGAATGTGCTTTTTTAAAGAATTGGTGCTGGAGACAGCAACAATTGCAATGGTATTCTGGTGGGCAACAAAAGCCAAAACATAGGGGGAAAAGGATTAGGAGTAATTTAGGCTTCACATCTTTTGATAGGGTTATCGAAATTGGGCTGCTTTGGGGATATGAGCAATCACCTACTTGTTGTCTTGTGAAAAGAAGAATATGTAAAAAGGAAAAGGAACTTTTCGTCCTTGAAGGGTTAGAAAAATTCATATAAACACAATTACCAATTCTCTATTAAACTCTACTTCATTATATAGAAAATTACACGTATATTTATAAGCTGTTGGATTTATTCTAATACTACTAGGATTATGAATCGATAATAAAAGACTAAAAGACTGTGCGTACAGAATATTTTAGGCCACTAAAGACCATTTGAAAAACCTGAAAAAATAACTTGACCGGTAATATGATCCATAGGCCATTCTACAATCTATGGCCAGAAAAACTTATAACTATCAAATAACCATGACCACCAAAATATAATACAAGGTAAATAACACTGACCACCCCTATGGTATATAGCCCTCCTGTGGCTTCAAAAATTACAAGGACTCCCTGTCAGGGAATTGTCGGCAAACAACTGTAACAGAAAAAGCTAAATAATCTTTCTACTCTTCATGTCTCAGGTCAAAAAGTCAACAAACACCATTCTTTTTCTTTTTCTTTTTCTTTTGCTTCTTCTCTACAACAGCATCACCACCATTAACTTCATGTGCAATGTACAATTTGATTGTGTAAGGCTAGTATAGTGCTTTTGGTGGCATGATGCTATGTTACATGGACTCAAGTACAAGTATTTGGTGCAGATTTGTCCAGGCATTAGAACTTCATAAACCTAAATCTTAGGATATTAGGATATGTATCCAAAAGTTGGATATGGGCATGGGGATGTGTCATGGACACATATATTGCATATTGTATAATATTATTAGATAATATGTTTTAAATTATGTAGAAATGTTCTCAAAATTAAATAGGATTTAAGACATTGCTTTTGCTAATTCGAATTGAATGATGATATAAAATTGATCTATTTGCGACATCATATCCATAGTTAGCGCATTCATCATAGTTAGCAGCTCCAACTCCGTATCATGGTCACGATCGATATCATCACTAGAAAAAATCTTTTATGATAAAAAAAATTCATTCATTTCGGTTACTTCACAAAAGGAAAAAAAAAAAATCAGAGATCTATTGAATTTCAAGTACTTAGTTTTACCAATAAGATACTATTACTTCCCATTCTACTTCTAATTGACCATGAACTAGATCTAAATCATTCTCAACAAGTCCATAAAAAGTGTTCCCATTGTTTTCATTGGGTCTGAGTAGAGACCAAGACAAAAATTGTTTCAAGCATCAACAAAACCGGAAGTGCCCCTTGTTTCAAAAAGAGGAGGACGAGGATAGCGAGTTACAAATTATGTCACGATAGGAGAGTGCTTTCGCCATTGGTGTGCTTGGTAGTTTCCTTTCATTCTTGCGAACGTACTCCCTAGGCAAGATACATTACCCTTTAGCTACAACACTGCACGGGTCGATATGCAGAGCGTCTAGTAGCCATCGTTCAAGGCTAGGACTACTGGGGTATGTAATCCCATTTGCTCCTTCCCAAGGACAAATTCTTACATGCTACTCACCTGTTGACCGTAGATCGTTACCAACAGAGGACCAGACAGTTGATATCAAAATTCCAAATTCAAAATTCAGTGATCAATCAAATATTGCAAAGCCCCGGTATTTATTATTGATTAGAATTGAACCATAATGAAATTCTGGTCTATACCAGCACCATAATATCAAACTAAACAAGTCCGAACTAATTGAATATTTGTATCAAAAGCTCCCCGAATTGGTCTGCCATTTCCACAAAGGATAGTTTGATAACCTGCTATTAATTCTTCTTTAGCGAAAATGTGCAAAAGCTCTATTTGCTTCTATTTATCTCTCATCTATGTGAGAAGCTAGAAATATTACTTTACTAGCAAATGTAAGTTTCTTCTTCTTCTTCAAACATTGTAAACAATTAAAGGATCCAAGTGTCTAAGTTGGTACAAGTGTTGGACAAATATCCCTCACCCTTATCCTTGTCATGTTTAGTGGATACAAGTACTTCAGGATAAATGGAAGACACCATGTAACATAGGTGTGATGTTAAAAATAAACATAAAGTTTTTTGCTTAGGAGAAGAAAATGTATGTTAAAAAATAAAAATAAAGTTTTTGTTTAGGAGAAGAAAATGTAACGTATGGATTCATAATATGTAGCATATAACAATGTGTGCACCCGCCATATAGGAGGTGGGAACTACTTCACACTAAATGTATTAAATTTGTCTTATGAAGAATACTGAACTACTTTAAGAACTTTTACAATTTTGATGAAGTTCTTTATGTGATGAGCAAAGAAGATTAACTTAATAAGTTCTACTCAGACACAGCATACATAAGAAAATCAATCAAGTTTAATGACATATAACACACTCAGAATTTGAAGACAAGTTGGTTACACATAAGAGAAGCTAGTAGATATTACCACATGCTTCTTGTTGCATCTCAATCGATTAGTGGATAAGGTTTTTATGCAGGTTGGTCATCTAAATTACATAGATGAATTAAGTAACATTTCATCAAAATTCAGGGTTTCATTGACATGAGATTTCCATGATCAGTACTTCCTTAAGCTGAAGAATGGTAGTGAGGAATGCGTGACGACTTGTTCCTTGTTTTAAATTTGATTTATGCAACATCAACTTAATTCGTCACAAAATCTTCTAGAACATCACTTCTCATCATCATTAGCAAGATGCGAAGGAGAAAAGAGGAAGAAGAAATTGAGGACTGGTACCTAGATTGATCAAAAGGCCCAAGACTGTAATGCCAACGCATGATCTGACTACCTCACTAATTTTTTTTTCCCTACAAATGGCAAAGGTATACATTTTTTTCCTTTTTCACAACCCACAAAACCATAAGTTTTTAGAGAATATGCATGAATGTAGTGATAACATCATCTCTAACCCTTCTTCTCTGTTTTTAACATCATCAAAATTGTTTATCCCTAACAACAAAAAGTGAAAACTCAATTTGTATTTCCCTAGCAAGAGATGATGCCAGTAAATCAAGAAATAAGACCTAAGTAGCACAAACACGGAAATGCCAACATGGTGATTTTAAAAAATTGCAGGTCACAATACATCTAGGACACGATAAAAATTTATATTTTTATAAATTTATTATATATCAAACACATTAATAGTTTATTCAAAGGTAAACAAAAAAACACAACATAACACTAATTAAAACTTAAAAGCCGTATATTCCATAACTTTAACTTTAAGATATTATTCATTTAACAAATTTTTTTTTTTTTTTTGTTTTTTTGATTGGCACTGAAGTATCCGGATCAAAGCCCGACTAATCTCTAGGAGTGCACAGGCCCTCAGAAAGGAGTTTCTCACAAGTGCACCACGATCAAGGTTTCAAAAAACGGTTGCGGTCGTCATAATAGTTGCGGTGGCGTGATTGCGGTTGCGGGGTGTAAAACCCATAGCGTAACAGTTGCGGTAACCGGAACCGTGAATTTTTAAATTTTTTACACAATTTGAAAAAAAATTACCAACACGCATATTTCTTTTTTCAAAATCATATTTATAAGGGTTTAAAATATATTTTGATTAATTTTTGTTAATTTTTAAGTATGATCCAATATATTTCATATTTTTAAATCACTATAAAAGGAGTTTTTTTATATTTTATTTCAATAGTTAATGACTTTAAGAATAATTGATTTTAAATGTCTGTAAAATTATTTTTGACCAATATCTGAACTAACTAAATAAAAAATATTTATAATTATTAAATGAAATGATTATAAAAAAAATGTGTCATAAACAAAAAATATTTTTGAGTTGATATTTTTTTTTTAGAAGACATTTTTTCAAACAACACTTTATAGCTAACTAAATAAAATTATTTACTATTAAGTAATAAATGAAATGATTATAAAAATAAAAGTTGTGCCATAAACAAAAATTATTTTTGAGCTACTGATTCTTATTTAAAGACATTTTTTAGACAACACATTAAGGTAGCAAAATAAAAATATTTACAATTAAATATTAAATAAAATGATTATAAAAATAAATACAACCACTATTTATATTTTTTTTTATTTTACATGCTAATGTAATAAAATAAAATAAAAAAAATTCATTCAAGGTTTTTTCGTTGGACTTGGATGACATGAGTATTCATTTTTTTTTTTTTGTAAGATTTTTTTTTCTTTGGAAAGGAAGCTATTCAGAATGTTGTAACGGTGTGCAATGGGCCGTTACGGTACCGCTACAATAGTTACATAACACCGAAACGGCCTTACACATGTGAATTTCCATCACACCGCAAAAGCAGGTGTAACGGGTAGTGTTTACTACCACAACCGTTACGTAACGGCCACAACCGTTACGTAACGCCGCTTTTTAAAACCTTGACCACAATTAATTCAAGGATTTTTCCTCAGTCCGATGGCCCTAAGAAATTGTTAACACCTAAGAGGTTTCGATCCCTAAACCTTAGAGAGCACACCCTAAAATCCAAGGCCTTGCCACCAAGCCAACCACCTGGGGTTTATCATTGACGTAGCAACTGTAATCTAAACAAAAGAATGCAAAACAATTGTAGAATATAAAAATACAAATGATGTATTCAACTTATAAATGTTTCAAAATACATTTAGAGTGAATAATTGCATTCTAAAGAATACAAAACATTGTTACGATGAGAAGGTTCATCCCATAAGTCGTGTTTGAAAGGTTTAAGAAGTATCACATTGTTTGCCGAACTAGATTAGCTGGGATTATGAGTACAGTGAGATTGAGTGAGGGGATTAGCAGTGTAATGGTATTGGGCTGGAGTTGTAAGATAAATTGTATTTATTTATGCACTATTGTAGTGATATTAGTTAGTTGGGATTAAATCTATGAAATTACGTAAATACCCTCATTATATAAAATATGGCTTTGTTGTTTTGGTAAAGTGGAGGGCAAAGTAGTATTTTCACCCACAATCCCATGGGATTGGATTATCAATACCACCTCCCCCATGGGATTACTAATCCCCTCATTGGAGGGTATTCATAGTCTCATGAGACTATCAATCCCATGGCATTTTTCCCAAACAAACATAAAACTTGTGGAACCCAAAGACCACTAATCCAATCGCCCTCTCCAAATTTCTAAACAAACATGGTGTTCGAGAAGTGTCTGTCTGTAAGGTTTTACGTTTTTAATTAAGACACAAAGAAGTGTCAAACATGCATCTTAGGAGTGTCCAAATAGTGTCGAGTCTGACACCACATGCCTCCTCCATAGAAGTGCATGCTTCTTAAGATAAAACAATAGTTCCCAAATATTTTCTTTTCTTTTCTTTTCTCTTTTTTTTTTTTTTTTTTTGGTTGGTCTCCAAAAGGAGTCCCAAATATTTTCTTTTTTTTTCTTTTCTTTTTTTTTTTTTTTTTTTTTTTTTGGATGAGTTATCACAGTTCCCAAATCTAACAGTGGAATACATATTAAATGCGTGTGTATGTAGGTCATCTTACGGTTTGAAAAGGCTCATTCATTTAGAATTATACATGTTGTAACAAAAAGCACATAAAGAAGTAAACTCACAGAATCCACCCGAGGTATCTTGTGGAAAGTAAACCACCGAAGCACTTGTTCTCTAAACGTCTTTCCAACATCTATCAATATATAACTGTGTTCACCATCGCTACAGCAATAATCAATGAGAAGAGATGTGTTGCACCTACACATTCATAAACCATTAGGCTCAGACCTCCATTTTACAGCTATAAGAACTCAATGGATCAATGACAATAAAAATAAAATACAAAAATAATACAAGCAAAGTGATTGCCAAAGTTGTTTCCATGTTCAAGATTCTTTCAAGTGGCAATGCCAAATGGGGTGCTTCCAGCTACCAAATAAAATATGAAAGGCTCTGTTTGGGAAAAAGGGTTGGAGGTTAAAATAGTCAAGAAAGACAAAATAGACTAAAATAGTTAATAAGACAAAATGTTACGTCCAAACTATAATCATTTCATTTTTTTGTCATAACCATCAAATCAACTATATAAAAATAAAAATAAAAAAACCAACTTTCTTCTCAAACATAACTTTTTTAAGCCTAAAATAGTCAAAAAGTGGAAAATCCAACTAAAATACCCAAGTTCCCAAAACAGGGCCTAAATAAAGAAAAAATAAATACACTCCAACAATGGGTCATCACATTTACTGATGAAATCTATGTAAACCCGTCATTTACAATCTATATGTGCAATTTGCAAACCTAAAAAATGTTAATTTTACTCAAATTTAATTCCAAAGAAGCAACAATTAACCATGAAAACATCCAATTGAAGCCAAAAAACACCCATTCAACAAAATCTAAAAACAAAACCATAATAAATAAACCCTACATTCACAGATCCATGTCTGACTTTATAAATTGGCCACAACTCCAACAGAATTCAATTAAAAAAAAAATCATGAGATTAAACTGATAACCTGTAGTTAGGGTTGCGGTCAGGAGGGAGAGAAAATGACTGGAAGCAAACTTGGCAGGGAGGATCGGAGGGCTGGATCAAGCACACTGCATTCGGGACAGCGCTCGAACAACCTGTGCCTAGGAATATCAAAGCGGATCGGGCTTCCGCATGGCCGTTCTCCACGGCATTGCCGGAGATTTTTTCCATTTTCCGATGTCTCCGAAGAAGAGAGAGAGGAGCGAATGAGGGAGCAAGTGTTGTACAAGGTACACGGTTTTGGCGGTTGGTGTTTTGCACACATGGTTCGTGTCCAACGCTTGCGATTTTTTTTCCTTCTTAACTTTTCGTACCAAGAAAAACCAGGGATTAATTTTGCGGAAATATCACTTCAATACTATTTTTAACAAATAATTACAAATCAGTCATAAATTTTATAACTATCAGTAATTACAAACCAGGTAGCTACTTTTCTCTCTCCACAAGACATTCAAAATATTCTCAAAATTCATATGAGTTATGTTAGAAATTTAAATAAATTATCAAATTTTTTATCAAACTTCACGGGCCGGTCCTATGGACCAGTCTTATTACCCAACAGGTCTGTACGAGAAAGAAATAAACATTCTCGTATAATCCTGTTGATCAAGTCTGCGCTCCTCTAAACGTTGTCGCTTACTCCCTGAAAATACAAACGTGAGCTAGCCGGCGGGTGTGTGCCGGAAACCCCTCCGATGCCTAAGTCAGCAAAATAGACAAGTAGGCAAAAAGTTCTGTGTATCAAAGTTGTGCTACCTCTCCATAGGTGATATTGGTGAGCTTTTATAGGTTCCGTGTGGCACAATCCAAGTAGGACTCTTACTCCTCTATGTAGAGTCCTCCTAGGATTCATACTCTTGAAAGATAATGTTTATCCTTCAACACCCTCCTCACTGCTTAAACCAAGTGAGATAGTTTTACCATGGTCGGACTCTACTATGACCGAGGTAAGCATGGCTTATGCTAAGCCGCAGACTAGACCGAGCTAACTTTAGTTCGGCTCTTCCATTCATTGCTCTTACCCGGGTTTCTCCTAGTGCCAACCATGGTGTGATCAGACCGAGCTATCAAACAGCAAGGTTCTGGCCGAGATAACCTTAATAAGCCAAGACCGGGCTAACTTTGAGTGCGGTAACCGGGCTAGACTCAAAGCTTCCTTTAGACCGGAGTAACCTCAAGATTCTTTCGGACTGGAGTAACTTTATACCTGTCTTGGGCCGGAGTAACTTTACACCTCTCTTGGGCCGGAGTAACTTCATGGCCTTTTTACTCAGTCCTTCGCAATGTGGCCCATAACGGCCCATTACCCAGCTCAGCCCAATTTATAAGTATAAATTACCCTCTCAATTACCACTTAATTTCATCTGCGTAGCATGATAGGGATTACCTGTTACCAGCCGAGCTAAAAAATTTCAGAATTCCAACCGAGCTAAAATCATTTAGCCTTTCCAGCCGGGTAAAAAACCCTTTTAGCCTTTCCAGCCGGGCTAAAAAACCATCTTAGCCTTTCCAACCGAGCTAAATTCACACCGGGTTGTACCTGTCCGGTCAAAACGTCTCTTCAATTACAGCAACTGAAACGCTTCTTATTTCATGGACACGTGGCATGCTCTTATTGGCTGAAGGCAGCTGTCACGCCGCCCTCGTACCTCGTGTTTTTTGAACAGTTCCCGCCTGCCTCGTCCGTTTTTGTTTGGACGTTCTACCGCATTGATCTTTGCTGTGGTCTTTTTATCTGGTACTGCGGTCGTGCCAGATTTTGTTTTGACACGGGCGCCATCCTCTTCCACCCTGATGTGCTGATGCATTCTTTCCATTAAGGCCTCCATGGTGAGGGGCAGTGTCATGGTGATTGAGTCCCTCAGTCTGTTTCCGATTGGAAGGCCTCTTTTGTATTGTGCAATGGCGAGATTGGTGGGGCAGTCCCCAATCTGGTTGAATGTCTCCCAGTAGCGACTATTGTAGGATCTTAGTGTCTCCTTTTCAACCATGTCGATAGAGAGTAACTGGTCAATCTCCACCGGGGTTTTGGTGTTTGTTCTGAACCTCGTAACGAACGCCTCCGCCAATTGTGCCCAGGAGGCTATGCTGCCTTCTGGAAGTTTTTCGAACCAAGTCAAGCCTAGGTTTCCAAGGCTTGATGGGAAGATGATACACATCAAAGCCTCGTTTCGCCGATATACCGACATAACCTGGCGGAAGTGGCTTAGACGTATGTAAGGGTCCGTCTTCCATTCGTACGTGGTGAATTTGGGTTGAAGGAAACCTGAAGGAAGGGGCGCGTTTTCAATTGCCGGAACGAACGGCGATGTCTGCAGCCTTGCTAATGCTTTGTCCGTTGGTTTGTAAGCAGGGCGTGGTAACGGCATTCCGACCTCGACGCTTTCATGCGTCCGAGGAGCCAACCGCTGAAGGGCAGATACCCTGCGAGGGTTGCACGCCCTAGTATCCTCCTTCCTTCGTGCCTTTTCTTCCAACATGTTCCACAAATCAGACGATCTTGGCAACTCCGTTTGCCTGGATGATGTCTGGTGCGAGCGCGAGGGTCGATAGGTACTTCCCTTTGTGTAAGACCTTAATGATCTTGTTCTCTCAGACCTGGAGAAACGAGTTCTAGAGGTTCTAAATTGAGTATCGCCTGTCCTGAGGCTTCTACTCTCTGCTTGTGATGGTGTGGAATGCCTTCCACGGTCTTCTGAGCGGCGAGGGGGCATTTTGCTTTTGCGCCCCTCTCCTGTCGCCACTCATTTCCCCTTCATCTGGCGCTTCATAGCCTCTATGTCCGCCGCCATCTTCCTTATTAATTCATCTTGCTCCTTTACGCGGTCCTCCAAAACTTGAGGATCAATCCTCCGCCTTTGTCTGTCAGGACTTCGTGAACAAGAATGACGGGGGCTGTTAGTCCGCCTCCTCCCTCTTGTATCCCTCCTAGGATTTTGTCGCTGTGACTCCAAGTCCGCCATGGGAGGGATAAAAGGTAGGCCTTCGCACCTTGCACCCCCCTCTGGTGTTTGTCCGTCGATGGCGGACTGCGGCAAATCTTCGTTGTGCGCCATTGCTTTTAAAGAGGAAAAGCTTGATCAAGAGGTTTTGTTCTTGTCTGAATTCCCACAGACGGCGCCAATTGTACGGGAAAGAAATAGACCTTCTCGTATAATCCTGTTAATCAAGTTTGCGCTCCTCTAAACGTTGTCGCTTACTCCCTAAAAACACAAATGTGAGCTAGCTGGTGGGTGTGTGCCGGAAACCCCTCCAATGCCTAAGTCAGCAAAATAGACAAGTAGACAAAAAGCTCTGTGTATCAAAGTTGTGTTACCTCTCCATAGGTGATATTGGTGAGCTTTTATAGGTTCCGTGTGGCACAATCCAAGTAGGACTCTTACTCCTCCATGTAGAGTCCTCCTAGGATTCATACTCCTGAAAGATAATGCTTATCCTTCAACACCCTCCTCACTGCTTAAACCAAGTGAAATGGTTTTACCATGGTCGGACTCCACTATGACCGAGGTAAGCATGGCTTATGCTAAGCCGTAGACTAGACCGAGCTAACTTTAGTTCGGCTCTTCCATTCATTGCTCTTACCCAGGTTTCTCCTAATGCCAACCATGGTGTGATCAGACTGAGCTATCAAACAGCAAGGTTCTGGCCGAGATAACCTCGATAAGCCAAGACGGGGCTAACTTTGAGTACAGCAACCGGGCTAGGCTCAAAGCTTTCTTTAGACCGGAGTAACCTCAAGATTCTTTCGGACCGGAGTAACTTTATACCTGTCTTGGGCCGGAGTAACTTTACACCTCTCTTGGGCCGGAGTAACTTCATGACCTTTTTACTCAGTCCTTCGCAATGTGGCCCATAACGGCCCATTACCCAGCTCGGCCCAATTTATAAGTATAAATTACCCCCTCAAGGTCCTACTCAAAAAAATCAAACAGTATTTTTCATTTTTACCCCTAGACTCAACACTGCAAATTTATCACTGGTTTAAACAAATTTATCACTAGTTTAAACAACTTTATCACTGGTTTATCACTGATTTAAACAAATTTATCACTGGTTTAAACAAATTTATCACTGATTTATCACTAATTTAAACAAATTTATCACTGGTTTAAATTTATCACATTCTTGTCCACAGCTTCGTAACTTTTGCTACTTTTCTCAAACCGTCGTTGAAGTCTCAACAATGGCGATGGCAAGTTTACAGAGACTCACATCCCAATTATATCGAAACCTGTTGGATAATCTTCACTGTATTTAAATAAATTAAATTCTGTTGTATACTTAACAACAACTAGAATATAAAAAGAAATAAAGGAAATGAGAGAATTTGTTTGATTACAAAAAATCAAACTAGAAATAAAACATAAATAAATAAAAAATATTTTATTTTGTTACAAAAATAAAATTAAAATCTTATTTAAATAAGTAATAAAAACACCGAAAAAAAATAAATAAATAACTTGCTTGATTATTCTTGAAAAATAATTTGATCAAGTTCAGTGTTCGACACTGTGTCCTTAAGACAAATTCGTCCTCTCCACGGTGCTTTCAGAATATAGACGTCTTTCTCCCAGGATAAAATGATCAATCAACGGAAAATAGCAGCACTACAAATTTTCTGTACGACGAACACACTAAGTGTTTATACTCGCTCTCCCAAGAAAATAATGCAACAATATGAAGAGAATAGATGCAGAATTATTTTGGACGAAATCAGTGAAAGAATCATCAAATGAGGGCTATCTATTTAGAGATGGATTTGTGGCTTTTCAATTTGAATCCAACAGGTAGCAATCTGTTTTGAACAGATACAGTACCTGTTCGACGCTGTTTAAACAGGTTCAAACTATTCAGTTTTGAATTTTGAACAAAAACCGAATCTGTTGCACAGGTTTCGGACAGATAAATTATGTACAGGAAAACTGGACAGATTTGAATTAATCTGTACAAAATTTGAAGAGGTGCAAAATAACTTGATTTCAAACAGAATTTATTTACCAAAAATAAAATTAAATTTAAATGTTTTTTGCCCAAAAAGATTAGTATTGGGCCGGACAAGCCCAACCCAACCACACACCACGCACCCGAGCCCAAGCCCAGGCCCAGCCCCAGCGTCACCGGGACGGGCGGCGGCGGCGCACACATGTGTGGTGATTTTTTGGTCCATTGGGTCTAGCTCATTTTGCCCATAACCTCTCCCTTCTACAAACTTGGGGTACCCCTCTGGGCCCTCCCCAAGTTATAATTCCAAACTATATAAACCCATTCAAAACTTCCCACCAAACCAATGTGGGACAAGCCAATTTCTAAACCTTAAATTTTTTTTACCAAGAACTCTATTTACATGGAGTACACTTTGGCTTCAATTTCCCATTCACCCGATAATGGTTTGAGCAACCAAATATACCACGTGAATCACAACGCGGTATAGAACGCGTTTCTACTTTGACCCGTGAAAATCGACGCACGGGGCCCACCTAAAAAATAGACCAAATTTAGGAAAAAATTCTGATTTTACCCATAATTTTTCCAACCATTTCTAATAATCCCCCACATGAATGGAATTTGATGACAACGGAAATGCAATAATATGCAGACTTTGTCGAAAAAGTATAAGTCGAAAATATCTTGTATTAGAATAGGTAGATTTTGGCCTTGAACCTTCCCTAGTGATAACCTATCAGACTTACTAGCTAATCAATGGACGGGATGCCTTGAATTGTTCAGTCGTTTGTGTAAGCCAAGACAATAGATTTCACACAAAATATCTTCTAACACATCGTGGTTCTCACTGTTGTGTTCATTTTGGCCGTGAACGCTCCTGGTTTTCATGAGTGTTTCTAGAGAATTTAGCCTCTTCATTCTCATAAAACAGGCTCCAGTTCAACACTCATATAGGTGATTCTTATTGTGAGTATCTCCTTATACTCGTCTTGATTTTTATGCCTAAATCAAGATATAAGTAATCATTAAAAGCAAAGCTTATCCTTATACCCCTGCAGACAACACATGTTGCAGATATCACTCTCACCATAGGAATGGGTAGGGAATTTTAATCCCTTGGTGATTTCTGGCGAGCCACACATAACTTCGTTGTCCCTTTGAACTTAGTTCTTGGGATCTTCAGTCATATAAGTAGGGTTACCATTATGATGACTCTTATGTAATAGGCTTTAATCTCATCCCCTTCGATGAACTATACACTTGCTCTTTTGTCAACCCTTTTATTAACGAATCCGTAATATTCTTTTTAGATTTTATATAATCTATTGAGATTATTCCATTTTGACAACAATTGCCTTACGGTATTATGTCAACGACGAATATGTCGTGACTTACCGTTATACATATGATTTTGTACCCTGCTTATTGCAGATTGACTATCACAATGAATGCAAATAGCTAGCATAGGTTTTGGCCACATTGGAATGTCTTCTAAGAAATGACGAAACCATTCTGCCTCTTCTCCTACTTTGTCTAAAGCAATGAACTCGGATTTCATTGTGGATCGTGCAATGCATGTTTGTTTCTTGGATTTCCAAGAATCAGCAGTGCCTCCCAGAGTAAAGACATATCCACTTGTGGATTTTGAATTTTTAGTATCTGATATCCAATTTGCATCACAATAATCTTCGAGTACTGCTGGATATCGAGTAAAATTCAAACCATGATCACAAGTGAATCTTAGATATCTAAGAACTCGAATGATCGCCTTCCAATGGTCTTCTCCGGGGTTACTTGTGTACCTACTTGTAGACACCCCATTTTTGACCGACCTTAAGACTCAGACGTCATCGTTTGAGCGCTTGGTGATATTGCATAATGTGCTCGTTCAGAAGTTTCAGAGTCTTGGCCGTCAGCCCTGCCTCCGGATTTCCGAACCCTCTTCTGTGCCTTGCCTCGGTTTGCGAACCAGGCTCGGTTTTCTCTGTTTCTTTTCCTGAGGGGAGGGAGAGGTCCTGTAGACCATCTCTCAGTGGCCGTGGGCTACATTTTGTGGCTATAGGCCATTTTGCCCATTTCGGAGCCCGGTTTCCGGTTTTCGGAGCCGTCAGGCCGTGTGCCTCGGTTCGGGACCGCTCAACCGTCTCCATTCCCTCTGATTTTTGGCATACATCTTATTTTCTCCCTTTCAAGGGACACTGGGGTCAGAGAAACCCACTTCGTGGCCGAACGCCACTTTTGGTGCTTAGCAGCCCATTTTCGGGACCCCGAACTGCTTGTTTTGGCCCCCGAGCGTTCGTTTTGCATCGGTTTTCGTTCATTTTTGGCAGGTACCTCCATTTTATCACCAGGAAGGTCACTGGAGGGTGGGAGGCCAGCAATTATCTTAGCAACCAGTTATATTCCATTTTCGCCCTCTGGCGCCCGTTTTTCTCACTTCCGAGCCAATGTTGAACACCTTGGGGCCACTTTCTTCAACCCCAAACCACATATTTGTGATGTACACACATGGGAGGACCCTAAAAGTTTATGGCCGGCCA
>NW_021027531.1:45798-123317 GCF_004153795.1 Camellia sinensis | reverse complement strand
GTTGACCTTGAAGCCGGCGAGGACGAATTCACTCATCTATCCCCTCTAGTTTAATTTTCTTCTCTTTTGTATTTTTGCTTTCAACACTGCTGATGTAACCGGGCTTGGTCCCCACTTTTTGTAATAAATTTCTTATCAATGAAAATTCAAATTTTTGCAAGTGTATGCCGCCACCCACCTGCCACCACCGACCAACTACCACTACCACGGAACACCCCCGCCGCCGCCCCCGCCACCGCCACCCCCCCCCCGCCACCAGCTACCCACCGCCCACCGTTACCACTTTCCACCACCGTCTTCCGCCGCCACTTGCCACCACTTGCCATTTCTCACTCTTTTTTATATTTTTAAATTTTTTTAAACATTTTGTCAATTACCAAACGCGTTTGTAGTTTATGTTTTTCTAAAAATGAACAAAAAATAAACAAAAATCAGTTTATAAAATTTTTGTAAATATAAACTAAAAACGTAAACCTTACCAAACAGACCATAAGAAATTTCTACCAAGAACTCTATTTCCATGGAGTACACTTTGGCTTCAATTTCCCATTTACCCGATAATGGTTTGAGCAACCAAATATACCACGTGAATCACAACGCGGCATAGAATGCGTTTCCATTTTGACCCGCGAAAATCGACGCATGGGGTCCACCTAAAAAATAGACCAAACTTAGGAAAAAATTCTGGTTTTACCTAGAATTTTTCCAACCATTTCTAACAAAACCCTTCACTGTCTCTCTCCTCCAAAGCCATAATCACCCGATCATCTGCTTCATTATTCTCACCATTTTCTTCACCATCATCATCATCCAAGAAAGTCTCTGATCGAATCATGAAGCTCTTCGTGATCGATCTCAACAGCAAGAAGATGGTGGCGGATTCTCTCTCTTTTTTCTCCGCTGACCATCCATGGCGTAGATATGCTCTCTCTCTCTTCTTTGCCAACCATTCATGGCGGATTCTCTCTCTCTCTCTCTCTCTTTCTGGATTTGGATTCGTAAATCTAGAGAGAGAGTTTTTTTTATTTTTTTTTCATCTCTAGATCTGAGTATAACAACATGAGGGTAAAAATGGAATAAATAAAAATGTTCAGGACTTATATGTAAAAAAAAAATTCTATTAAGGACCTGTTGGGTAATAACCCTTGAAAATAGGACTAACTCGTAAAAATTCCTAATTTATTTGGGTTCCATAGTATTTTACAATTCACATTCCTAGGTTTGTTATTGTGAGTAACATCCCCCACTTGGAAGAATTCATCTAATAGAAAAGTTTCAACTAAAGCTGCTTATGGTGTGATTACTGAGCAGAAATATTCGGATACTTTATATCAATAGGTCTAAATTTGGAAAATTAAAAGTCCGTAGGAATTGAAGAGTTTTATTTGGTAACTTATGTATGGGAAGATTCTTACCAACCACTAAAGAGTTATTCGAGGTCTTACCAATACGAACATTTGTCCAACATGCAATTTTTAATGTAGAGACATCTCTCATCTATTCCATAACTACCCTATTTTCAACGAAATTTGGAAAGTTGTTAGAAGTGCTAATTGGTGCCATCATAAGTCTAGTATGACCATCAATCAATGGTTACAAACCAACCTTCAAGTAAGAAATTGGAGCAAAACAATATCTACTGGAGCACAATCTTCATCGTCGCCCTATGGAGGATTTGGAAGATTAGAAATAATGTGGTGTTTTGCCAAGAGGATTGCAATATTCAAGAAGTAACTAGACTCATCTTCCAGCAAGCAAATGAAATTCATAAGGCTTTTCACTCTAACCCTATTACTGGATTATCTATTAACAAACTAACTCATTAGTGTTGTCCCCTACAAGTGCTATCAAGCTCAATACAAATGGCTACTCAAAAGGAAACTCGGGTCCTGTTGGTTTTGAGGGCTTGCTTCGAGATGCTAGAGGTGCATGGCTAATTGGTTTTCATGGCAACTTAGAAACAACTAGCGAGGAAGCATAATTATAGGGTGTATACAGAGGCCCGACTATCATCTTCGAGAAAGGCTTGAAGAAAGTCATCATCGAATCTAATTCGAAACAATTGATTAATTTAATCAAAGGAGAGACTTGCCTCAACTTTCCCCAAAGAGCTTTGCTTGAAGACACTAAGTTCCTTATGGAACATTGTGATTGCTCCCTCAACCACGTCCGGCGCGAAGGAAATGCATGTGCTAACACTCTTGCCAACATGGATATAATTAACCAAGACCCTTCGATTGTCTTTGAAGACCCGCCTAATCAACTTGTAAGTTTGCTTGTTGCAAACAAGGATAACATTTCCTGTGAGAGGCACTAGTTGCCCTCTTGTACTCTGTCTGTTGTTATTTTGAATTAATCAAAAATAAAACTATTTGTAATTAAAATTTTAAATTTTTTCATTAATTGGTAAATATTTTGTCAAAACACTACTAATTTATAATTTCTGCATTAATTTTTAAGCCACTTTCCTAATTTATTAGAGTTTTGCTTGTTTAAGAATTGTTTTTAATTTGAACTTTAGAAATATATATATATATACTGTACGGGGAGCAAATATTCAGGCAAGCCTGTATTCCTTTCTTCCAAGCTCCGTTTCTGTCCGATCACCTGCGAGCACAACAGCGGTGAGCTACCCGGCGGTGTGTGGCCGGAAAACCCCTTCGACGATCAAGTTAGAACACACACACAGGGGATAGATAGAGAAAAGGGAGAGTGTTGAGTGTTAGTGTAAGTCTCACCAAATGTACATCTGTCTGCGTATGGGGGGCGCTGACATGCTTATATACCTTCTGCGCCCCAAATCTACTCCCAGTGATCTCTCAACACGTGGCACTGATCCCATCTGTCAGCATAAACCTTGCTGAGCACCACCTAACCCAACTGCCTGCCCATTCTCCTGGGAGCTCGGCAGCCGGGCAGTATCATCTCGGCCATCGTCTGCCATGCTGCGCTTCATGCTCAAGTACTCCAACAGCTAAGCTCAGGTGAGGACCGGACTCGGCGGCATCTCGGCAAAGCCAAGCTCGGGTCAACTCACGCTAGTCTGCGGTCGTCCTACCTGCTGAGCAAACTGGTACCTCGGTCCAACCTGGTCTTTCTTGGCGCTGGACTTTTCACCTGACCGGCTTCGTGACCACGAATCCTTGCAACTCGGTCAATCCACGCGCTGCCTTAACCGAGCAATTTCCTTCAAGGCCGGGCCACACAACTTGGCCCAACACCTGTCCGGCCCAAATCTGTTTGGCCCAAATCCATATCATTAATCTCCCTCTCAATTGCCCCTTAATTCCGTCCGCTGAAGCGTGACTGGGATTACCCATCCTAACCGGGGTGATACTTCCTCGGTCCTCAGTATGCAAAATGGCGACCGAGCTAGTTGACATTCCTGTCTTCAAAACTTGCCCAGTTCAACTCCTTGGTTGACATTCCTGTCTCCAAAAGTTGCCCGGTTGACCCCTCGACTCTTCATCCTGTCTCTTCAGTTCTGATGCTGCCATAAATGGGGACACGTGTCAATCCTCTATTGGTCCTCGAGCAGCCAACCCAGCCGTCCCCTCAATTTTGAATTTGGGCGGCCTCACCGCCCCTATAAACATGTATCTTCCTTCTTCCTTGATCCTTACTAACTCTCTGGCATTCCAAGCATTTCGAAGCTGCTGTGTCCTCGCCAAGCTTCCATTCTCGTTCCTGCTCTATGTTTGCGTTGGAAGGAACTGCATTTGCACCAAATCTTGGTAAGTCTCTTCGAGCTTTCGATATTACATTTGTTATTCTACACTTTAGGGCACCTATTCCTTAGGTTTTAGGATTTAGGCACACAGAATCGTCCCAAACCCCTTACTGTTCATGGTGTTCTTCATTTTCGTTGATGAACTTCGAAGATCTGGGGACGACCGGGCTCCAAGTCGTCCTTAGATCCAAAAAACCGCTTAGACCGAGCAGAGAACCTGTTCGCCCCAACCTTAGTAAAAACCGAGATAGCCAATGGACTTTGTCGCTCGACCGGGCTAACATTTGGTTCGCTTGGACGACCGAGCTCCTTGGTTAGTCTTTACGACTGAGGTTGTTTGGCACTCTTCATGACCGAGCTAAAGTCAAGCTCGCTTTGCGCGACCGCGCTTCCTCTTACACTTGCCATCCTTTTCCTGCAGAGTCCAAGTGGA
This sequence comes from Camellia sinensis, assembly GCF_004153795.1. Lineage (NCBI taxonomy): Eukaryota > Viridiplantae > Streptophyta > Magnoliopsida > Ericales > Theaceae > Camellia > Camellia sinensis. The sequence goes on along the minus strand of NW_021027531.1, from coordinate 119,154 downwards.
CCACTGACCATTACCGAGGTTAACAAAGACCGGTCAGCCTCCAATCACCATTGTGCCAAACCTCCTAGGCCGTACATGGGGAAATTTCAGTTCCTGGTAGATACTCCGGCTGCTCTGGCCGCGTTCAGGGAGGAGTACGGCATCCCGGCCGACGTCCACCTTGAGCTTGCAGAAATTGAGACAACGCCTTGGGGCAAAGAGTAGTGCCCCTTTACCGTGCTGTCAATCATCGAAGGAGGCCTTCGTTTCCCCCTTAACCCATTGATTACAGAGTTCTTGCGTCGCACCGGGCTAGCACCCATTCAAGTGTCCACCAACACCTACCGAATAATAAACGGTGTGCACGAGCTTAACAACCGGCTAGGCACTAACTTAGGTTTAGCCGAGATACTGCGGCAGTACACCCTGGGGCACACCGGCGACGGCCTCGCCTATTACCTTAAGATTAGGCCGGGCAAAGAAAAAATCGTGACCGGAACACCAGATAAGGACTTGCACGATGACGATTTCTTCTCGGTAACCGGCAATTATGAAACAACCGAGGTACCGGGCTGGTTCATAAGCAAGAACTTCGGTTCCACATGTAAGCCGTGCTGTCTTGTTCGGTCAATTCACTTTATTATTCTGCACTTAACCATTCTTCATGTTCCTCTTGCAGCAATTCAAGCCTTGCAAGCAAACTACCAATACCCCAACGTAGAAGCAATCCGGACCGTGCTCCGCTACAACCACTGAGATTGCAACGAATTGCTCGGCAACGTTCCAACTTACAGATACTCAGCACCACGCCGGAGTAAAGTTACAGACTTTCTCCGTGCTCCAACTCCTCCTCGAGACCCAACTCTGCCAGACGTCCTGTTTATCTGGTTAATTGAAGCTGAGGAGATGGCAAAAAGAAGCCGCATCAAAAACCTCCTAACTGCAACTTCCGCCGAGATACCGAGCATCGTCACCTGCTCTCCAGCCGCCGATCAAACAAGTGGCGCCGTGGTGGCGTTGGCTTCTCCAGCCGCCGGTTAAGCTGGACAAGAAGCCCGCCGAGCTGGGAAAAGGCCTCGCGCAGATCCTTCTGCCGAGCTGGTGGAAGAGCTAACTACTGAGCAACAAACCGTCACCGTAGACCCAACGCCGGCATGGCGACCGCAGCTCAAGCACCGGAGCAAGGAGATCCCGGCAATGGCCTCCGTAAAGGGAGGCACAGAAATTCTTCTTACCTTTGACCTCTCCAAAGCCCTTCTCCTGCCGAGCGACGTGGCCGGAAGCGACCATGTTCCAGACACCCGGCTGGTGAAGTCGGCCGTGAAGTCCATGACCAGGGTATGAGTCTCAAACTTCCACTCAAATTTTTCACTAGTGTTTGCACAGTTTCTTCTCTGATCAAGTTTCCTTTTTGCAGGCCATCCAAAAACAACACTTAGTCATGGAGCGCATCCACCGACTTCGGCAAAAGGCAACCGACACTGCAAGCCAAGTCCAAAGCCTCCAAACCAAGCTTGGCCGAGCAAAGTCCTCGCTTGAAATCGCCAACATCGACAACAACCGGTTGCTCGGCCAACTCGACAAAGCTGAGAAAAAGAGGGACGAGCTCCAGGCCGAGCTAGACGCGCTCAATAAGTCCAGGGAGAAGGATTGTGAAGACGCCAATAACGCCAGCTTCAAAGAGGCGGAAGACAACTACAAAAAACAAGTCTTCGCCACCCAAGACATATATTTCAAAGCTGGATGGAAGGTTGCATGTCAACAGCTCGGTCAAGATCCAGACACTAACGTGTTTGCCTCTCCACCGGCTGTCTTCTTACCGACCTACCTCTTTCCATACGCCAATGACGTCTTCAGCGCGCTGCAGGCTGAGGTCGAGGAAGGACTCGAAGAAGCCGAGGCAACCACTGAGGGAGATGACCAAACCGAGCAGGTGCAGCCCGGCCAGACTGGAACCGGTGTCCAGGATCAGACAGCAACGGTCAACCTGGAAGCTGATGAGGAATTCCCAGACCTCTCTCCCTTGGCTTAGTTTTCTTTTTTCTTTGTCTGCAAATGTAACCGGGCTAAGTTCCCCACCTTTTGTATTAACTTTTTATCAATGAAAAGCTTTAATTTCATTAAGTGTTTGCACGGTTTTCTCCGACTCTATCTTCAGCAAAACATCTCGGTATAAGTAGCAGAATTGAACTTCTTCAATCGAAATAACCATCTCAGTTAGATCAACAAAGGAACAAATCACCAAGTCTCTCAACCAGAATAAACTATCTCGGTTGAGAATACTTAAGCTGAACAAAACATCAACTTCTTCAACCGGAATAACCATCTCGGTTGGAACAACAAAGTTGAACAAATTACCAACTCTTTCAATCCGGAGTAAACCATCTCGGTTGAGAATCCTAAGTTTGAACAGGTCATCAACTAATGAATCATCTCGGTTGGGAATCCTAAGTTGAACAGGTCATCAACTCTTCCAACCGGAGTAAATCATCTCGGTTGGGAATCCTAAGTTAAACAAATCATCAACTCTTCCAACCGGAGTAAATCATCTCGGTTGGGAATCCTAAGTTTGAACAGGTCATCAACTCTTCCAATCGGAGTAAATCATCTCGGTTGGGAATCCTAAGTTGAACAGGTCATCAACTCTTCCAACTGGAGTAAATCATCTCAGTTGGGAATCCTAAGTTGAACAAATCATCAACTCTTCCAACCGGAGTAAATCATCTCGGTTGGGAATCCTAAGTTGAACAAATCATCAACTCTTCCAACCGGAGTAAATCATCTCGGTTGGGAATCCTAAGTTGAAAAAGTCATCAACTCTTCCAACCAGAGTAAATCAACTCGGTTGGGAATCCTAAGTTGAACAAGTCATTAATTCTTCCAACCAAAGTAAATCATCTTGGTTGGGAAACTCACAACAGAATAATAATCAAAATGCCAAAGCAAAGAGGAAACTTCTATATATTGACAAAAAGAATTACATTTTGAAGTGTAAGCCAAAAAATTCCTTTGCACAAAAAGAAAACTAAAGCTAGAAATAATACAATTTGAGGTTGGCCGCATTCCATGGCCGGGGTATTCCTCTACCATCGAGATCCTCCAAATGGTATGCCCCCTTGCCTGCCAGACCGGTTATCTTGTAGGGTCCTTCCCAATTTGCCCCTAGTTTGCCTTCACCTGGCACCAGGGTGTTACCCATAACTTTCCTCAAAACCCAATCACCTACTTTGAACGGTCTGGGGTGCACCATTTTATTGTACTTCCTTGAAAGCTCTTGTTGGTAGGCAGCGACGTGGATGAGAGCCTTTTCCCGGCGCTCTTTTACTAGATCCAATTCCAGAGCAATGGCCTCGGCGTTTAGCTCGGGCTCAAAACTTTCACTTCTGAGAGTGGGCATGCCTACTTCCAAAGGTATGACCGCCTCCATGCCATAAGCCAAAGCGAATGGAGTTTCCCCGGTAGAACGTCGCGGGGTAGTTCGGTATGCCCAAAGGACGCTGGGTAGTTCCTCGGCCCACTTTCCGTTGGCCTTCTCAAGCCTCTTCTTTAGTCCGTCAAGAATAGTCTTGTTTGACGCCTCGGCTTGATCGTTGGACTGTGGGTAAGCCGGAGTGGAGTTGTAGAATTCAATCTTCAAATCTTCACAAAACCCTCTGAATAGGCGACCGTCGAACTGGGTACCGTTATCAGAGATCAAAATTTTAGGGACGCCGAACCGTGTTACCACATTCTGCCAGACAAACTGCTTCACATCTTTCTCCCTGATTGTTGCCAAAGGCTTGGCTTCAACCCACTTGGTGAAGTAGTCTGTTGCCGCGATGAAGAACTTCTAGTTGCCTGGTGCTGTTGGGAGCGGCCCCACTATGTCTAATCCCCACATTGCAAAAGGCCAAGGGCTGGTTAGGGGAAGAAGTTCTCTGGCCGGCTGATGGATCTGGTGTACAAACTTCTGGCACTTCTCGTACTTGCGAACATATTTCTGTGCGTCGGCTTGCATGCACGGCCACCAATAGCCTTGTGAAATAGCGCGGTAGGCCAAGGACCTACCCCCTATGTGACTGCCACAAATGCCTTTATGAATTTCGTACAAGAAGGCCTCCACGCTACTCGGGTGCACGCACTTCAGATAAGGACCGGTGAAGGAATTTTTATACAACGCTCCAGATGGAGAGAGCCAAAACCGCTCTGATTTCACCCGGACATTGTGCGCTTCTTTCTTTTTGGCTGGCAGAGTCCGATCTCTGAGAAACAGGGTTATAGGGTCCATCTAGGAAGGACCTAGCGCGGCGCAGAATACATCTGTTTGCCCGGCTTCCTCTATGCTTGGCCGTGGAAGGAATTCAATTAACAGGGGGTTAGGAGATGTACAATCAACCATTGAAGCGAGGCCGGCCAGCTCATCAGCTCGGTTGTTCTCTTCTCGGCCAATCTGTTGAACTCTGATTGCCTGAAATTGCTTGATGTGTTCCCTGACCAAAGCTTGGTACTTTGGCATTCTGCCATCCTTTGCTTCATAAATCCCAGCGACTTGGTTAACCACAAGCTGGGAATCACTGTACACCATTAGCTCGGAAGCCTTCATCTGAAGGGCGCTCTTGAGTCCGGCCAAAAGTGCTTCGTACTCAGCCTCGTTGTTGGATGCTGGGAAGCCAGGGTGATAGAATGTTCAATAGTTAGGCCATCCGACGAGATAAGAACGATACCTAGCCCGGCACCGTGACGGTTCGACACTCCATCAACGAAAAGTTTCCACATCTCCCCCACAAAGAGCTTCCAACATTCTAAAGGGTCCTGAGAGTTTCGAAGGTCGATAAGATCACGGTTGTTCGGCTGTTCGGCTGCACATTCTGTGCCGACTGGTTCCACTTCAGCCCCCTTGGTGATTCGACACCGGACTCGGCAAGTTGATCTACAATGCCCAAGTCCGTAGGCGAATCTCCAGGTTGCGGTATTATGCCGGCCGCAGGCTCTGTGCTGAGTGCTTCCACTTCTTCCCCCATCTGTGATGCGGTACCAGACAGAGCGGGTTGGACGGTGATTCCCAACTCCATTATCGCATCACCGTGCGGTTGATTTGTACAAACTGAGGGTGTGCCGGAGGGGCGCGCAAAGTCTGCGTCGCCAACTCCATCAAGTTGTTGTGTCTCGGTTGTGCTTGCGTTCACCTCATCATCTGCCACGGTAATGTCGATCGGGCACACCGGATGAGTTCTAGGTGAGAATTCCGCAACAAAATCGGCCAAGGTCTGGGCTTTTATAGCAGTGCACGGCTGGAACTTAACATCAAATTGACCCAATTCGACCGCCCACTTGAGAATTCGGCCAGAGAAGTCTGCCCGTTCAAACAAGGCCTTAAGGGGGAATTCGGTCAGAACGATGATGGTATGGGCGTGAAAATAGTGCGCCAACTTCCTTGAAGCCATCATCAATGCTAACGCAAGCTTTTCCAACGGCAGGTATCTTGACTCTGCCGGTAGCAAGGTCTTACTGACGTAGAAGATTGGGAGGTGCTTAATTCCTTCAGCTCGGACAAGCACCGCATTGACTGCATGCTGTGAGACGGCAAGGTAAAGATAGAGTTCCTCACCTGGCTTTGGTGTAACCAACAGTGGCAGAGAAGACAGATACTCCTTGAGCTCGGCCAAAGCACGGTCACAATCTTCGTCCCACGAGAACTTTGATTTCAATGCCTGAAAGAAAGGGCGGCAGCGATCTGACGACCGGCTTATAAATCGATTAAGCGCGGCGGCCATCCCAGCCAGATGCTGCATGTCCTTAGTCGAGCTGGGCTGCTTCAAATCTTGCACGGCACTGATCTGAGTGGGGTCTGCTTCGATGCCTCGGTTCGTGACTAGGAATCCCAACAAATTTTCGGATTCCACGCCAAAGGCACACTTAGACGCATTCAGGCGCATCTTGTGTTTTTTGAGAATGGCAAACATTTCGGTCAAGTCGGATAAGTGGTCTCCTGCATGCCGGCTTTTAACCACCATATCATCAATGTAGGCCTCCATTGTCCACCCAAGCAAAGGAGCAAACATCTTAGTCACCATCCTCTGAAAAGTTACCCCGGCGTTCTTCAAACCAAAAGGCATGACTCGGTAGCAGAAGAGTTCCCTTGGAGTCATGAAAGAAGTAATCTCTCGGTCGGGCCCATGCATGGCAATCTGGTGGTAGCCGCGATAGGCATCCAAGAAGCTGAGCCGATTATGTCCAGCCGTCAAGTCCACAAGCTGGTCAATACGGGGCAAAGGGAAGCTATCCTTCGGACAAGCTCAGTTAACTGTCTTGTAATCGACACAAACTCGTCACTTCCCATTTTTCTTGGGCACCACTACTGTGTTGGAAATCCACCGAGGGTAGTGCACTTCCTGAATTGCTCGTGCCTCAAGCAAGTTTTTCATTTCCTCTGCAACTATCTCGGCGTGATGAAGCGCCGATCTCCTTGTTCCCTGAATGACTGGCTTTGCTCCGGGGAAAACATTGAGGTGATGGCAGATAAAACTTGGATCGAGGCCGGGCATATCGTAAGGCGACCATGCGAAGACTTCGATGTTGGTCATCAATAACTCAACCATCTCGGTCCTTTCTTGGGCCGTGAGGCTGGAACCGAGCATGAAGAACTTATCCGGCCGCTCCATATCAATTCGCACCTCCACCAATTCCTCAACAGCTTTGTCCTCTGCCTTGGTGCCCACATCGTCAAGAACTCCTCGGTCTTCCGGTCCTTCTATCATTTGCACGAAGCCTTTGGCAGCACGGCTCCCGTTCACTGCCACGAAGCATTGTTTGGACATGACTTGATCTCCCCAGATCTCCTCGATTGCCCCCATAGCCGAGGGGAATCTCATCACCTGATGGTAGGTCGACGCTACAGCTTGCATGGCGTGGAGCCATCCCCTTCCAAGGATTAGATTGTAAGTAGAAGGAACTTGTAACACCCAGAACTCCACTTGCTTGACCACGGATCCCGCTTTGACCAGCAGGATAATCTTTCCCAAAGGCCACTCCGGTTACGAGTTGAAACCAACCAGTGGCGAAGTTGCCGGAGCCAAGTCGGTCTCTCGGAGCTTGAGCTGCTTGAACGCGTCGTAATACATGATCTCGACCGAGCTTCCCTGATCGATCAAGATCCGTTTGACATCGAATTTCTTGACGCGGAGTGTTACTACTAAGGCATCGTTGTGCGGCGTCTGAATGCGCTCTAGATCCCTTGAGGTGAAACTGATCACATCTTTCTCTACGATCTTCCCCCTCTTGATGGCAGGCTGTACCGACAAAACCTCCCTCATATGTTCTGCCTTTTTTATCATACCCCGGAGTTCGCAAACACGCTCCGGTTCCACTATGCCGTGTCCTTGTGGTGGCGCATCTCGGTCATCCTGTCCCCTGGGCTCAACCGGAGCCTGGTTCGCCTTTACGCCCCCATCAATGTAAAGGTCTAGGTGTCCGGCCGCGACTAGCTCTTCCAGGTGTTGCCTCAAAGGCAAACAATCCTCAGTCCGGTGGCCTCGCTCCCGATGAAATGTGCAACGATACCGCGGATTGTAGCCCTTTTGTCCATCGCCCAACTTAGCAGGAAACCGGACATACTCCTCGTCTCGAATTTTACTAAGTATGCGATAGATTGGAATCTTGAAGATCGTGGTTATGCCAGTCCTTGCCTTCAACCTTCTGTTTGCCTCCGTTACGTCATCTCGGGGGTAGTCATCCCGGTCATTCCGACGTCCTCTACCCCGATTTTTGCGATTTGAGCCACGGTCCGATTCCTTTGCTCGGTCACTTGAGCGGCTGGACTTTTGCCTAACTGCGTGCATTTTGCCTGCTGTCTTCTTGTCTGTTACTACTGGAGTTGCCTTCACGGTAGATGCTGACGCATCATCCTCCACTCGGATGTGCTCATTGATGCGCTGCATGAGCTGGCCCATGGACGTCGGTTGGTGCATGGTAAGCGAGTCCCGTAGTCTATGTCCGACCGGGAGACCACACTTGTATTGAGTGATTGCAAGGTTGACCGGGCAATCCAAAATCTCGTTGAAGGTCTCCCAATATCTGGAGTTGTACGCCTTCAATGTGTCGCTCGGTTCCATCTTGACACTCAGTAGGTGATCCACTTCTTTTGGTGTTTTGGTGTTGGTTTTGAAGCGCGTGACAAAGGCTTCGGCCAGCTGATGCCACCTCTCAATACTCCCCTCCGACAGCCTTTCAAACCACTTTAAGCCCAGTTCGCCCAAACTTGACGGAAAGATGAGGCACATAAGAGCATCATTCCGCCTATGTCTAGCCATGACCTATCGAAAATGACTTACATGCATGTAGGGATCGGTCTTCCCATCGTAAAGCGTGAACTTTAGCTGGTGGAAGCCTGTCGGAAGCGGTGTTGTCTCTATTTCCATGGAGAAAGGGGTGGCACTCAACCTTGCCAAATCTGTATCCACTAGGAGGGGCGCTGCTTGGCGGGGTGGAGGCATTCCGACCTCCTCGCTGGCGTGAACCCCGTAGGATAACCGCTGGAACACCGATATCCTCTGAGCTTCCCGCCGGTGAGCGCGCTCCTTTAAGACCGCCCGCAAATCCTCTGAATGAGCGGAGTAAGAGTACCTCGACGTCGTCACTGGACGTGAGGGCTGGTAAGTGCTATCTTGCGCGCTAGACTTCTCTGCATGCACGTCGGAATCACCAACCTTGTAACTTCGGGTAATAGAAATGGACGGAGTGCGTCGTTGACTCTGACCGCCTGAACAGCGGGATGGGGTGCGCTCACTGTGGTCACCCACTCCAGCTACACCCTTCCCTTTGACATGCCGCTTGAGCTCTTCCATCTCTGCCGCCATTCGCCAGATGACGGCGTCTTGGTCCCTCAACTTGTGTTCCAGGTGTCTGGCGTGTGACTTTCTCCGTCGCCGATGACCGTCTGGACTACGCGAATGTCCATAACTTCTCCCGCACGTCCCCCGACTGCCCTCTGGGGAATGTCTCCAAATCCGCCATTGGAAGGATGGCGGGATGTCCCTCTCTCCGTCGGATGAACTCCAGGGTGGCTCCGTCGATGGCAAACAACGGAATCTCATCGTTATTTGCCATGAACGGCGATCAAATGAGCCTGGAAGACAAGGTTTTGTCTGTCAAGTTCCCACAGACGACGCCAATTGTACGGGGAGCAAATATTCAGGCAAGCCCGTATTCCTTTCTTCCAAGCTCCGTTTCTGTCCGATCACCTGCGAGCACAACAGCGGTGAGCTACCCGGCGGTGTGTGGCCGGAAAACCCCTTCGATGATCAAGTTAGAACACACACACAGGGGATAGATAGAGAGAAGGGAGAGTGGTGAGTGTTAGTGTAAGTCTCACCAAATGTACATCTGTCTGTGTATGGGGGGCGTAGACATGCTTATATACCTTCTGCGCTCTAAATCTACTCCCAGTGACCTCTCAACACGTGGCACTGTTATCCCATCTGTCAGCATAAACCTTGCTGAGCACCACCTAACCCAACTGTCTGTCCATTCTCTTGGGAGCTCGGTAGCCGGGCAGTATCATCTCGGCCATCGTCTGCCATGCTGCGCTTCATGCTCAAGTACTCCAACAGCTAAGCTCAGGTGAGGACCGGACTCGGCGGCATCTTGGCAAAGCCGAGCTCGGGTCAACTCACGCTAGTCTGTGGTCGTCCTACCTGCCGAGCAAACTGGTACCTCGGTCCAACCTGGCGTTTCCTGGCACTGGACTTTTCACCTGACCGGCTTCGTGACCACGGATCCTTGCAACTCGGTCAATCCACGCGCTGCCTTAACCGAGCAGCTTCCTTCAAGGCCGGGCCACACAACTTGGCCCAACACCTGTCCGGTCCAAATCTGTCCGGCACAACTCTATTCGGCCCAAATCTGTCTGGCCAAAATCCATATCATTAATCTCCCTCTCATATACTACTACTTTAAAAAATGTGAAGCCTTGAGAACATGAATATGAATCACAACTACTACTACCAATAGTTGTGATGTTTCAAAATGAACATGAATCATTTGCTGCCTACATAAGTAGACACCATTAATCTCATTGTTTGATTATATATGTAGATATATGTGTATGTATATATAAAATGAAGAAGAAGAGAAAAAAAAAAATGAGCGGTGGCATTGCGATGGGAAAGAAGGACCTCCAACAACAGCAGGTGTGAGAGGGGAAGGGACGACAGTGATTTGTTAGGATTAAACACACACATCAAATGGTCTACCAACAATTACACACAACTGAGACACAAACATTTACGTGGTTTGCCCCAATACCTACGTCCACGGAAGAAAAGAGAATGTATTATAACAGAGCAAAAATACAAAACAAATGAGGAGGAAGAGTATCTCACTCTCTCTACTCAACTCAGAGCACTCATACACTTCTCACAACTCTCTCTCTTTTTCTTCACCCTCTGATTGATATATTCAACTCATAGCTCTTTTCCAATTTATACACAAACAAGAGAGCTGCTTGCCAACAACCAACTACTATTGTCAACCTCTGCTTGCCAATAACCAACTACCAAAGTTAATAACACAGCCACTCTAGGTTGGAAAGAAAATTTGTAGCCCAAACTCTGCAGCCTCCATTCTTGACTTATGGTGTGGATACTCAACTGTTCTCCCCTTCCACACCCATGAGGAGTAGGATCCTTACTAAGAGTCCATTCAAGAAATGTCCTGCATACTTTGAGTTTGTCTCTCGAGACTACCTTTGTAAGCATGTCGGCTGGATTCTTATCTGTGTGGATCTTGACCAATTCCAATAATTGCTTCTCCATCACTTGGCGTATCCAATGATACCGAGCATCAATGTGCTTTGTGCGAAAATGGTCTATAGAATTCTTGCTCAGGTCTATAGCACTCTAGCTGTTACAATGTACCGTGAACTTCTCTTGCTTTAGTCCCAGTTCTTGGAGAAACTGCTTCAACCACAACATCTATTTCCTATCTTCTACTGTAGCAATATATTCACCTCGATTGTGGATAAAGCAACACGCTTCTGCAGCTTGGATTGCCAAGACACAGCTCCCCCTGCAAAAGTAAATAGAAATCCTGATGTAGGTTTTCTATCATCAAGATCACCTGTCATACTTGAATTTGTATAACCTTCCAAGATTGGTTTTTCTTCTCTAAAGCACAGACACATTTTAGATGTACCCTTAAGGTACCTCAGAATCTACTTGACTACTTCTCAATACTCTTTTCTTGGATTAGAAATAAATCTGCTTATAACTCCAACAGTATGAGCAAAACCTTGTCAGGTGGATACCATTGCATACATCAAACTCCCTACAGCGGATGAGTAAGGAATTGCTTTCATCTCTTCTCTTGGACACAAACGCTTTGTCACCTTAAAATGGTTGGCCCAGTGGTGTGCTGACTGGCTTGGCATATTTCATGTTGAACCTTTTAATCACCCGTTCAACCTATTTCTCCTGTAACAGCCATATCTTCTTGGTTTTCCTGTCACGAACAATCTTCATGCCCAAAATCTATTGTGCTGGGCCTAAATTCTTCATGTCAAAATACTACAACAAGTCCTTTTTCAACTTGTTGATCATAGCAATACCCTATCTGATGATCAGCATATCATCGACATACAACATTAGGATGGTGAAGTTTCCATCCGAAAACCTTCGGAAATATACACACTGGTCTGCTATCGTTCTTGTGTACTCGTGATCCACCATGAATGAATCAAATTCCTTGTACCATTGTCTCGGCGCCTGCTTTAGGCCATAGAGACTTTTCTTCAGTTTGCAAACTAGATTCTGTTTTCCTTTAACTTCAAATCCTTCTGGTTGCTCCATGTAAATTTCTTCCTCCAAATTACCATGGAGAAATGTCGTCTTCACATCCATTTCTTCAAGTTCCAAATTCAAATTGGCCGCTAGTCCCAAACTACTTGAATGGATGCCATTTTCACAACTGGCGAGAAGATTTCATCAAAACCAATACATTTTTTCTTTTTCTTTATCAATGTGCTAGCATTGCCATCAATTTCGAATGCTGTTTTTTTTTTTAATTTTTTAGATCATTACTTGTTTAGTTGCTATGAAATTATCAGTGTTTCTCCAAGGCATGGATTTCTAAATTGATTTTTGAGAATTTTATAGATCACTGGTTGTTTAGTTACTGTGAAATCATCAGTGTTTCTCCATGTTTTGCCTTCGCTTCTAGATCTAGATCTAGATCGACCACCACTGTGACTTCGATATGGTCACAGTGGTTGTTTGGTTGCTGTAAAATCATCAGTGTTTCTCCACATTGCAGACACCACTACCATCACCGTCGGTGAAAAAGAAAGGAAGAGAAGAGATGAGAGATGAGCTTTTAGAGATGGAGATATGAGAAGAGAGTGAAGAAAATGTGTGTAGCTTTGCAAAGTTTTTTGTTTTGAAATTAGAGAAGCGAAATAGAGAGAAGTGGTGGTTATCACGATTGTTGCAATTGTAGAGCTCAGTGTATGTGTTAAATTTTATGGTTTGTCACTTTTGTGAACTTAAGTTACTATTCAAGTATATTTATTTATGCAAAAAGATTCCATATCCATAATTCCTATTGAAAGTATTCTGAAATGCACAAATCTCTTTCTCTTTCTATCTATCTAAAAAAATAAGCACATTGTTGTATCAAAATATAAAAAAATTATACAGATAAAATTTAGATAGAACATTTGTGTAGATAAAACAATTGAATAGATAAATTTTGGATAGATAAAAAATTAGTGATGCACAGTTAGTTGAAGTGTTCTACTGAGTGTGGTGGAAGTCCCAAATCTGAGTTTTTTTTTTTTTTTTCCCTTCTTTTTTTATGCACAAAAGCAATGTATGGAGATGGGTTAATGAAGAGAGAGAGAGAGAGAGAGTAATTGCAAATATAGGGGTTAAAGGGTTCTTGGGTGGGTTGGGTTCGATATCTGGTTTAAAGAGAAGCATCAAGTACAAGGGGTATGGGATTTGAAGTGAACTAAATAGGTATTGAAAAAGCTCTAATTTTTGCACAGATGTGTATTTGTAGAGTATATTTGAGTGTTAGTGCTGAAGAATTTCAACAGATAGAAAAACAAGTTTGTGAATTTCAAATAGAAAGGAATGGGTTTTCAAATATGAGTTTAATAGATTAAAAAAAAATTCAACAAATAATTTCAATAGATAAGAATTTTTTAACAGATAGATTTTATTTGAATGGATATTTGAACAGAAAAGGGAATTTTGAATTGAAAAGATCATATAGGATAAAAAAAAAATTAAACAGATAGGCAAAAAATTTGAACATGTAGAAAATCATTTGAATAGATCGATATAAATTTGAACAAATAGTCAACGAAAAGTCAATAGATAAATTAAGGGATAAAATTAAAAACAAAATATCTTCCAAAACCAATAGAAAGGCTTCTAACTAAACTATTTCACAAAGGGTTAATCTCTCATCAATAAAAAATATCTATTAAACTTAATGCCTTATAGTTTAGACTTTTCAACAACTATCTCTATCTAAAATATCTTACATAAAAAATAAAACCAAATTGTTTACCACTTCCGCACAGAACTCAAGGCTTATATATTAAGGGTATAAGTGACCATTTCATGTCAAAAGAAACAGTGTATCACAGTAGCAATGATGAAGAAATATTTATAATGTGCATATATATGCACTAGCAACTTATACATGCGATGTAAGTGTTATTTAAATAAATAAAAATAAAATAAAAAAATTATTATATATTGTGTGTTATTCAAGAGGTAAGAGTTTTCTTTATAGATTATTGATTTTAGGTTTGAGTCCCACGATTTTCTCTATTATTATTATTACTATTGTTATTGTTATTGTTATTGTTATTGTTATTGTTATTATTATTTGAATAGAGAATTTTGTTCTGAATATATACCTCCAATATTTTTCACTTCATACAGATATATATTATATTAAATATGAATAGGAAATATTTTTGACAACAATTAAAAAAAAAAAAATCAAAACATAGCCCAAAAATGTTAATTTTAATCAAATTTAATTTCAAAGAAACTACCGTTAACTATAAAAACATCCAATTTAGCCTGGAAAATACTCATTCAATAAAATCTGAAAACTAGATAATTATAAATTGTTCACAACTTGAATAGAATTCAATAAAAAATCATAAGATTAATTTGATTACCTGTAGTTAGGGTTGTGCTCGGGAGGAACAGAAAATGACTGGAAGCAAACTTGGCAAGGAGGATTAGAGGGCCGGATCAAGCACACGGCATTTGGGACAGAGCCTGAACAACCTGTGCCAAGGAATATCAAAGCTGATTGGGGTTCAACTTGGCTGTTCTCTACAACATTTTTGGAGATATCCATTTTCTCAAGTCTTCAAAGAGTCTTCCAAGATGACGGAGTATAGAGAGAGAGAGAGAGAGAGAGAGAGATATGGAGTAGGGACAAGGAGAGGGAATAAAGGAGGTACAATATATAACCGGGATTACACAGAGTGTTTGTTTGAGATGTGATTTTTTTTTTTTATTATTTTAATATGGGATTAAAAAATTTTGTTTAGAATGATATTTTTTGATTTTTATAAAAAAAAAAATTATAATTTATATAGAACATTTTATTTTATCAAATTTTTAACATATTTTATCTTTCAGTAATGATTCAGACCCACAAAACTCCTACTCATTTGTGATTGATCCAAATAAAAAAGAGAAAGAAAAAAAAAATACAAACATATCATTAATCCACAACAGTGCAAAGGTGATAAGGATCTCTCCCAAAGAAGGTCCCAAATATTTATTTTAAGGCCTCGTTTGGAAACTCTCATTTTCAGTCAAAAAGTTATTAAATTAATCAAAAAATTAACAATTCATACAAAAAAGTCAAAAATTCTCTTTTCTCTCTACTTTTTGCACATCTTTTCGTAAAAAGTCAAAAAATTATTCCAAATATACTAATTTTTTTTAGCTCATATTTTTAACCAAATAACTAAAAAATTATTAAATTAACCTGTTTCCAAACGATGCCTAACGCAAAAAAATTCATGCTAAGCAGGCATTTTGGACCGAATAGAGTAGGTGCACTATTTTGGCTATTGGTGTTTTCTGCACGCGGTGCATGTCCATTGGTTCTAATTTTCTCTTTCTTGTCATACACGGAAAAACATATACTCAGGCCAAGTTTGGGAAGACTAAATAAGTGCACTTTTTGTCTTTTTGGACTAAAAAATTGAGGTTGAAAATATGGATGTTTGGGTTAACTTTTTGACTTTTTATGGATCAAATCACTTTATAAAAATGAATCTTGTTTTGAGGTGTTCTAGGCATAAATAAAATAAAATAAAATAAATATATAAAACCCAATCCAAGTGGTAGAAGAACCACTTTGGTTTGAAAATGTTTTTGGAAACATTAATCACTCTATTTGGTCTTATGTTTATAAGCACATTTTTTTAAATTTTGAGTTTTTATTTTTTTATTTTTCATTTTTTATTGTCTTTAGTGAATTATTTTTTTCATATTATAGTCAAAAAAAATATTTTTTAAATGCACATAATCTAAATGTACTTAAAAAGTAAAACATTTCTAAAAAAATTTAATAAATACAAAAAATACGAAAGTGAAATTTTTTTATATATATATTTTTTTGTATTTAGTGAATTTTAAAAAAAATCACAAATTTTAAACTTTTTAAGTGGATCTAAAAATTAAATTTTTTTTAATTAAAATATTAAATTTATTTTTACGAAAACTAAAAAATAACAATTAAAAACTTGAAAATTATTTTTTTAAATTCCAAAATCAAACAAGTATAGTTTTCATACCTTTTTTCGTTTTGATAGTTTTTATAAATTTAAAAATGTCCTTGACATTTTATTCTAAATATTATTTTTGTTTAAAATTTTATTATATACATATGTAAAAAAATAATAACAAAAAAATCAGGGGACACATGACCCCCTGGTCACATGGTGGCTCCGCCACTAGATAGGGGTGTGTATAGTAAATTTCCTGTATATATGTTTTATATTATTTTTTGGATACCTTGTTTAGAATGATTTATAAATTAAAAAAAAAATTAGAAAAAAATCAAATAAAAAATAAAAAATAAAAAATAAAATAATAATAATAATAATAATAATTTTTTAATTTTTTTTGTCTTCAGTGAATTTTAAAAAAATAAATAAAAATTTTCAAATTTGTCTTGTCTAATAGAACTTAAAAATGAATGAAACTTTTTCAAAAAAATCAATTTAAAAAAATGGTTTGGCTTCTCTCATATTGAGAATCCAACTTGAGAGAGCATTTGGGTTTAGTGGGCCAATTGTAAGTACAATCTCAGTGATCTAAACCGTTCACTTTTTAGTACTCGTTAAAAAGAATATTAATGTAAAAAATCAAGATGATTGGATTTTGATAGCTACATGTTTGAATCACATCTGTCTTTAAAAAATGGACAGTTATTCTTGAAATTTTATTTGCCATATATTGTTTTTTAAAGAGAAATGTGATTAAAATATATAACTACCAAATTCTAATTATCTTGATTTTTATATGAATGTTCTTCTTGATAAATTCTAAAAGTGAATAATTTGAATCATTGAAATTGGGCTTATAATGAGCCCACTAAACCCAAATGCTCTCTCAAAAAAATTGCTAAAAAATATTGTCAAACTCAATTTTAATTTCACGTGAAGTTCATGTTTAACTTTATTTGATTTGGTTGTAATGAAGTTCATGTATCCCTAACTTTCTTTGATTTTGTTGTTCACCATTGTTTTGTCACATTATTAATAGTAGTCAAATATTAAAAATAACAATGTTATATCTACCTAATTTATTACTTCTAAATAATTTTTAATGATATGACATTAAGTTTAGACTTCGCATGATAAAATGTTTGACAAATCATAATTTGACACTTGTCAGACACATCATTAGATGTGGTCTTTAGGGATAATAATTAGGTGTTTCCAACATTTTTTTTATTAAAAAAATTAATGTTTTATTTACACAATTTTTTCCTCACAATCCCCACAAATGTGGTGACAAGATATAATACAAGTTCATACCAATTGGAATGTAGGTCAATTTTTGAAAATTTGTTTGCCACCTCATTTGTGAGGATTATGGGAGAGAAAATTGTACGAATGTAACATTGCTGAAAATTTTATTTTATAAGATTTTGGGTTCTCTCCTTGGTAATTTCAAGCGGAGTCATGTTTGGTCCTTTGTAGTCCAAGTACTGGATCCATCTCGATGACTTGAATAATTTATTTTATAAGATTTTCAAAATGGGATTAGCTTGTCTCTAGTCTACAAAGTGGACTAAACCGTGTTGTTTAGGCTTGTGGAGACCAAGGGTCCAGTCTTGATAAATCGAACCGTTCATATTTTAGATCACAACGTGAAGATCATCGGTAAAAAAATAGGTCGATTTGATAATCGTAACCACATTAGTTTATTATATTTATCTCCAAAAAAATGAATGGTCTAGTTTGCAAATAATATTTGTTGTTCATTTTTTTTGCTAATAAATGTCATAAAATAATATAGCTATGGTTATGGGATTGACTTGATTTTTTCATTGATGATGTACATGTTATGGTCTAAAAAATAAATAGTTCGGCCCAAACAACAAGGTTCAAAGGCAACCTAATGCCTTTCAGAACATATCATCATATAAAAAATTATATTGATCAGACAATTATAATAATATAATCATATTACATGTGCTAAAAAAAGTGAACAAAATTATAATTTTAATAATAAATCGTATTTTTTAAGATAATTGTTATTTAATCATTTGGTTATAACTTTCTGATTAATATGATTTTTTACATGAATAATCTATTCAAAAGACCTTACAAAGTACCGGTTCAAATCATTAAAATTTGTCTGATTGCTCAAAAAAGGCCAATATGACCCTCTAGTTGAATTTACTAATCAACAATGATTCAGATCACTAAAAAAAAGATCACTAATAGCACTAATGCATTGGGAATGCCAAAAAAAAAAAAACACAAAAACAAAACAAGGCATAGACAGTGGGCAGCATCACTTTTAGTGCCCTCAATCATTTTTCTTTACTAATAGAGTAATTTTTTATGTTTAGATAGGACAAGAGGTCACTGCTGTGCGTGAGGCACAGTAGTGACTGTGGTGCCTTCATTTGAGGTGTAATATGGCCTTATTTTTATAATCCAAACCGTCCATTTTGTAGGGTTTGTTGAGTACTTCATGCCTACCAAAAATCATATTAATCAGATATTAACAACTATATGATCGAATTGCATATTATTTATGTTATTTCTCAAAATAAAACTTATTATTTATTTTTTTGGTTATCGATCATATAGTTGTTGATATCCGATTAATATGATTTTTGGTAGGCATGAAGTACTCAATAAACCCTACAAAATGGACGGTTTGGATCATAAAAATAAGGTCATATTACACCTCAAATGAAGGCACCACAGTCACTACTGTGCCTCACGCACCGCAGTGACCCCTTGTCCGTTTAGATATAGTTACCAAATTTAATATAATTTAAGAATTATTAAATGCACGTAATAAAGTTCACTATGTGCATATGAAATATTGCCAAGTTTGGCTAAACTAAAAAAGTGCACTTATTTCATCTTTTTATCTTTTTTTGGTCACATCAATCAACATCTCCTCTCTACTTTTTCTACACATAATACAAGAAAAGTCAAAAGGTGCACTTATTTAGTCTTTCCAAACTTGGTTAGATGGTTACATCATGTGTCATGTGTCAATATTAACATTAACATAATATTATCACTGTAAAGAATTTTCACTACAAAATTTGACATAATTTGATCTTTTCCTTTAAATTTTTAGGTTAAATTCTCGGGTACTCGGGTCATGAATTCAATATTAAAATTTTTAAGGCAATATGCCCAAGTTCTTATCTTTTGTGGCCGTAAGGTAATAATAATTTGAAAGACCACATTACTCTTAATTATTTGTCTATCTATCTATTATTTTATTTATTTATTCACGTCACCTATTTGTGCAGTGTCACTTATTAATTGATTATAATTAAACCAATTAATAACTTAAATGAAATAGTATACATCATTGTGATAAATTTAAGGGTCATATTTTATAATAATTGTAAGGAGATTTCATGTAAGATTTTGGGGTTTATGGATGTTGGGATGTTATTTTATATTATTTTCATGTAATTCCACAATTTGAAATGGGGACAAAACTTTGTCTGGCTATGGTTGCTAAACAAATAAAGATTATTCAAATCTAGTTACTGAACATCTTAAGGTTGTTTGGACAATTACCGAACATGACTAATTTTGCCCATTTTTGTTCGTTCAGCCGGCCAGAGCTAAATAAAAATGATTTGTTCAGTCTTGATTGGCTAAACAAAGCTCGAATATATATATATATATATATAAAAGTATCTATAAAAAAAATCATCTTCCACATCAATACCATCCTAACCCTCTCTATTCCCTACCTTGTTGCTGTCCTTCTCCAATAGTGATGAAAACCAAATTCAAAGAATGAAGAAAAGAAATAGATTTGGTAAGACTCTCAATATATATTATCTATAAAAAAAATTTAATTTGATCTAATAATCGTAACTTCTTCATTTTTATAGCATTTGTCTTTGAAAAAATAGACAACAAATATAATTTTGAAATAGAGCATTCATTTTTAGAGACAAATGCGATAAAATGTAAAAGTTATATTATCGGATTGATTTAAATTTTATCGTAGATGATGTATATTGAGAATTCTACAAAATGAACAGTTTGAATAATTGAAACGAGACCCGTAGTAAGCCCTACAAGCCCTCAAGTTCTCTCATGTTGAGTTTGTTGAGATCTCAACATTATAAAAACCCAACCCTTAGAAAATAAGTTGAGACCTTTTTTTGGTAATTACCCAAAAAGCCACCTCTTTTTCAATTTTTTTTGTCTTTAATGATTTTTGTTTATAAATTATGTCAATTTTTTTTATACTTTTCTAATCCATGTTGTTAAGACGAATCTAAAAAGTATATTTTTTTAAAAAAATTCTAAAAACAAATTGAAAAAACTAAAATAAGAAAAAAAGTTCATTTTTTTTTTGGTTGTCTTTTCTAGACCTTTTTAAAAAATTATAATTTTTCAAATCGTCTTATTAAACTAAGTATAGAAATTTAAATTTTTTTATAAAATGTTCACTAAAATAAAAATAACTCAAAAAATAAACAAACCCCAAACACCTCTTAATGAGTTCAAGTTTCTTAACAACTCTTAATGAGGTCAAGGTTCTTATGTTTCCCTTGAAACACGTTCTCGATTCTTTTTGTTCTTCATCCTATGTCGTCTTCGTTACTAATTGTCTAGTTGCCAACTCATCTTGTTCCGACTCCAACCAACCAACCAACATTATTTTCATTAAAGTTACATTACTTTTAATAAAGTTGAATGATCAACCATTAATGATGTCTATTTCTATGTACCAACTATTGGATTTGGGGTCACTGCTGTGGTAAATACACAATAGTGACTGTTGTGGTTCATTTTGTGGTGCATTATGAGATTATTTTTATGATCTGAACCGTTCATTTTGTAAGGTTTGTTAAGTACTTCAAACCTACCAAAAATCATATTAATCGGATATCAATAACTATATGATTGATAACCAAAAAAAATAAACAAGAAGTTTTTCTTTTAAAAAATAGTATAAAAATATGCAATTCGATCATATAGTTGTTGATATCCGATTAATATGATTTTTGGTAGGCTTGAAGTACTTAACAAATCCTACAAAATGAACGGTTCAGATCATAAAAATAAGCCCATAATGCATCACAAAATGAACCACAACAGTCACTGCTGTGTATTTACCACAGCAGTGACCCATAATCCCAACTATTAGGAGTGTAAACATTATGACTCGATTGCCGTGAGGGAAAATTTAGTACTAAGTTGAATATTTTGATTTTGATAATTGAGGAATTGACTATGATTTTGATTGGTGTGGGGATATATTCTTGGAATGACAATACGTGGCTAAGGTGGCATTGAAGTGCCAGTCGAGGTGCCACGTGTCCTGATCATGACGCCGAGGTGATTTCGACTAGGCTAAGGTTTTCAGTGAAGATACCGAAATTCGAGATGAGCGGATAAGGGACAAAAGTCCTAGAATGTGAGAGAATCTCAGCCAGGATAAGGATAAATCTCTTAGGGAGTTTATCTTTATTTATTGGAGAGTCCAAGATAGGCATTGAGTTAGAGTCCGAGAGAAACTAGGTTTCTACAGGGATCAGGTTAGTGCTAACGATAAAAGTAAAGCACCTACATGGGCCTAAGGTACGCTTTTTCGTATTCTGAATAGCGAGTTAAGCACTTTTGCTATCTTTGAGAGATAGCTGACTTGATCGTCGGAGTGCCCCCGGGTGGATGAACCACCGTCGGAATCTCATCTTTTTGTGACAAGTCGTTCGGGCGCAATCTATTTTGCCTATGTTCTCCAACTGAGTACCAGATTGGTAGTGTGGTCAGAAAACAACACACACAATTTGGCGCCGTCTGTGGAAAAGAAATGAGAATAGATGGCCAACGATGAACAGAAA
This sequence comes from Camellia sinensis, assembly GCF_004153795.1. NCBI lineage: Eukaryota > Viridiplantae > Streptophyta > Magnoliopsida > Ericales > Theaceae > Camellia > Camellia sinensis. Next base: position 97,578 of record NW_021027531.1, on the reverse strand, counting down.
GAAAAGGTTGGGGACGACATCCCTACTGGGAGTGGTAAGCACATTGACCCTAATGTAGAGGAGGATAATTGCAACGAAGAAATTCGGGATCAGAATCCCAGAGAGAAGGACATCGGCCAAGAGGGAGACATACCAAAGAAGGCAGACCGAGACAGGTTTTATAACGAGGACGACCTCTAGGTATGAAAAGATAGATGCCTGCGGAGGGACGGCGAGATGAAGGGAATGGCGAACAAATTGGTAGAGCTACAATCGATCGTCAATTTCATGATGCAAAACAATGTCATGCAGCCACCATTTCCATTACAAGACACGCCGATTCCAGCGGCCAAAAAAGATGCCTAGAAAGGGTGGCATAAAACAGTCCCTGCAGCTTCTCAGCATGATAGAACCAAGGAACACTCTTACCAGCCTTCAAGGGAGGTCGGGCGAGGAGAGTCCATGAAGGGAGATTCACGGAGGACGCATCATGCCAAAGAAGCTGACCCCAAAGAACATCGGTATGTTCAAGGGAAGGAACTCTGTTTCGATGCAACTAACAGAGAGAGGTCCAAGAGGACTCACAATGACACTGGAAGTAGCGCGCCGAAAAGGATGAAATTTGGAGATAGCTGAGCTCCTGGACGGACCAAAGAGGATCTAAGGGATTACCTCCAGAGGAAGCGACAAGATGGCGAAGTAACCTCTTCGGTCAAGCCGAGAATGCCGTTCTTGGTAGAATTGGATAAATTTGAAGCCCCAAAAAGGTTCCACATGCCGAGATTCCAAATATTCGACAATAAGTCGGACCCGAACTTTCACGTCGGCTTGTACCTGAACTCAATGGCATTGTACACTGGGAACGAGCCGTTGCTCTGCAAGGTGTTCCCCTCGTCCTTCGGGGAAATTGCATAGGACTGGTTTCACAAGTTGCCGAAATGAACTGTGAAAACCTAGGAGGGCTTGGCCGAGATGTTCGTGGCCAGGTTTGTGACAAACAAACTGTAGCCATTGAGGGTGGACTCCCTGATGGCTCTAAGAATTGACGAGGATGAAAACCTTAGGGCTTATGCCAAAAGGTATTGCGAGGTGTTCAACCAGATACCGAGGTGCAACCAAGAGGTGGCGGTCGTGTCTTTTAAGAACGGCCTTAAAGACGATTGTCTACTCCGAAAATCACTGGCAAAGACACTACCAAAAAGTATGGAGGAACTGATGGCCATGATAGAAAAGTATGCCAGGGCGGAAAAGGACACGCCGGGGACAAAGGCGTCCAAACAAGAGAAAAGAAACAGCTCGCCGAAACGAGGCTGAGGTAATGGCGGATACAGTAAACAAGAGACAAGACTGAGGGCTGCACAGGCAATCACAATTGTATTATGAATTTCGGTTTACAAAGTCTTGGAGAAAATCCGAAATCAACCCTATTACAGAGCACCAGCAAGGGTGCCAGGCGAATTTATGGGAAGAAGCCTTGGCAAGCACTGTGCTTACCACAATGAAGCTGGGCATCTGACTTAGGGGTGTAGAGCCTTGAAGGCACATCTGGAAGACCTGGTAAGACAAGGTCATTTAAGGGACCTAGTAGACGAGGCTAGGACAAGAGAAGAACAAGCAAGACTACCTCAGGCACCGGTAGCACTGCATTCCCCAGCACCACAACCACAGGCAGGCGGACCTCGAGTGATCAATGTGATTCACTTGAAGGTCAATGAGAATGAAATACGTGGGGAGACTCAGAAGGTAAAGCACTTCCAGCATGTGTACCAGGTCTGGCAGAAAAGACCTAAGACAGACGAGTGTCAGGGACCAGTGGTGTCCTTTACTGAAGACGACCTAGAGATGGTACAGCATCCACACAACGATACCTTGGTAATATCCCTCCAGATTGGAGAGTGCCAAGTGAAGCGCATCTTAATTGACCAAGGTAGCTCTTGTGACATCATGTATGTCAAGTGTTAGAAGGAGCTTGGCCTTCACCAAGATAATCTGGAGCAGTCCAATGGCCCAATGGTTAGGTTCAACGGAACGCCAACGTGGCCCTTGGGAGCGGTAAGTTTAGAGGTACAGGCTGGCACCAAGAAGATAAAAACATAGTTCACCATAATTGATACCCCCTCCCTTTACAATGTTACCTTGGGAAGGCCATGGCTGCATGTAATGGGGGCTATTCCCTCAACATTGCACCAGCTGTTGCGGTTCCCAACAGACCATGGAATTGAGGAGGTCAGAGGAGATCAGGTGCAGGCAAAGAATTGCTTCATAGCAGCAATGAAATCCACCTGCAATGTATGAAAAAGTAGAAACAACAGAGATTGAGGATGAGGACATGAAAATCCTGGAGGACGTCGGCAAAGAGCCAGCCGAGAAGAGTGAGGAAGCCTTGAAGAAAATCCTTGTCCAGCAGGGAGATGAAGAGCGCTTCTTCTTTCTCGGCTCGGGCTTGGCCGAGGAAGAGGAAAAAGAGCTAGAGGCATTCTTGAGAGCAAACATTGAGGTGTTTGCTTGGACGCCGTATGAGATGTCTGGCATTGACCCCGAGGTCACAGGCCATAGACTGAATGTGGAAGAGTTGGCCAAACCTGTCATCCAGCGAGCAAGGAGGCCTACCTTGATGCATATTGAGGCAGTAGAAGAGGAAGTGGATAAACTCCTGGAGGCTAGAGCCATTTGAGAGGTAAACTACCCGACATGGTTATCAAATACGGTTATAGTGAAGAAAAAGAATGAGAAGTGGAGGGTCTGCGTGGACTTCACCAGCCTGAACAAGGCTTGTCCCAAAGACAGTTTTCCACAACCCAAGATTGACCAATTGGTGGATGCCACTTCAGAGCATGGAAGGATGAGCTTCCTGGATGCTTATAGGGGGTACTGTAGACACTGCATTTTTGACCGTCCTCAAGACTTGGTTGTGCTTGCAGGTACATCCAGCCACAAGTTCGATTGTTCGTCGAGTGCTTGACTTTTGCGGCGGAACGTCACAGGTTTGAGCTTTCCAAACCCTGTATCCTTTCTGCCCCATTTTTGGACCATGTGTTGGTCCTTTCTGCTTGCTTCTTGTGAGGCAATGCCGACCACCTTTTGGCCCTGCCAGCCATGGTTTTTTTCCTGCCTACTATTGATGAAGCCTGCCGGCCATCAATCAGGCACTGCCGGCCACAACTGATGCCCGACAGAACACTTTGTCACAATAGATTTCACTCCAGATCTTTTGAGCCAGCTGGTTTTCATTCATCCCTCCTCCATACACGTGTATGGAGGGATGAGGCCCTTTCTAAGCTTGTTGAACAAGCTTTGCTTGGCATTCTTCTATATAAGGAGAAGCCCCTCCTCCATTTCAGAGGTTGAGCATATTTTGAAGAGATATATATCTCTCTCTCTATATTTCTCACTCTCTCTCTATATTATGTTTGTTTTGTGCCTTAAAAGTCCATTTTCTTCTCACTTTTGCACTACAACACATAGTGATACACCACCACCTTTGTGCTGAGGTTCTTGGGAGTGTTATTTGAGCTCTGAAAGTTGGTTTCTGACCTCAGAGGTTGCTGGTTTCGAAGTTGAACTTCAAGGGTGAGTATATTCCCCTTTTAAGCCTTTGTTTGTATCTCATTTTGGCCATCCTTGCGTATTGTTTTAGGCCTTGCTTTCAATTGAAAAAAGTTCTGTATCTAAGTGCTTTTGGTGATTGTTTAAGGTCTCTTTGGTGTTAAAGATGTATAACCCTCTTGTGTGCCTTGTTTGGCCTTGTTTTGTGCCATGCCTTAAGGCCTTTGGGTTAGTCTTTGTTTGGCCTTCTAGCCACTAAAATCCAGTGGATTTTCAGTGGTAGGCATGTGGTTTTGAGGCCTCAAATCAGAGGGGGGTGGCCCCCTCTCTTTTTGTTTTGTTTGCTTGAGTTATTGGCCTATCAAAGGAGCATGTATCCCTATACTTTTGAGGCTTAGTTCAGGCATTTCTTTGTGACTTTTAGGACCTTCCTTAACTCTGTCCATGGCTGGTTTGGTCACCTTATGCATGCTTCTTGTATGTGTAGTGTAATCCCATTTGTGGCTCATCAAAGTAGCATGTCTTGCTAGCATGTATTGACTCCATTTCAGTAGGTTTTTTATCATCATTTGACATGTAATAACTCTGATTTGGGCTAGTTTGGTTGTCTTTTGAGTGGCTCATGTACTTGTAGAGTAAATCTTGCTTGCTAGCCTTGTGTGTATGATGTTTTGGTTCATCATTCTAGCATATTTTGGCTATGCTCCAGCATGATTTTATTCATATTTTGGGCTTTTCTAGGACTGTTTTGGGCTCCCATGGTCATATGACTCATGTTTTGTATAGCTATAGTGCAAATGCTTTGACTAGTCTTGAGCTTTGAGGCCCCTGCCATGCTATACTTGTGATGTTTGCATGCTTTGGCATCATTTGAAATGTTATATCAGTGCATATTTCATGGTCACACACTTGTGCTAGCCACTCGTTTAATGCCTTGGAGGTTTGGCTCTTTACGTCTCAAGAATGAATTATTGTGCATGCCATCAAGCCTAGGCCTTTGGGTCATCATATTAGTGCATTTTTGATCTTGTTGTATCATGATGTAACTCTGTTTTATGTTGTCCAAGTCATGCCATGTTTGGTTTTAATGGGTGTAGTGTAATCCCCCCTTTTGTAGCCTTGTAAGCTTCATGTTATTGGCCTTTTGTTCTAGCTTGTATTGGCTAGATCCAGGCATGTTTTTAGTCTCACCTCGACCTGCCTTAGGACTCTTTTGGGTGCTCTTGTCCCTTTGAGGCTTGCTTTGTATGGCCATGGCTTAAGTCCCTTTGCTAGTTTCTAGCTTTGAACTTTCTTGTATGCTATGCTTGTCTTGCTAGGGTGGTTTGGCACCATTCCATGCATGTTTTCAGAACTTATGGTGCTGTCGCATATCCATGCTTGTCACTCTTTAAGTGTGCTTAAGAGTTGCATCTTTGTGCCTTAATCCTTGAGCCAATTGGCATGCATGTTTGTCTTGCCTTTTCATACTTTTCATACCATCATCTCAACACTATTGGCCACTATTTTGGGTATGGTTGAGGTCTATCCATTTTGGTTTAAGTCTATTGAGCATTGTGTATGCCATGTAGTTCATCACATTGTGTATGCTATGTTGTATCATTGCATTTGTGTATGCCATGTTCATAGCATTGTGTATGCTAGTTGTTGTTCTTAGCATTGTGCATTGTGCATTGTGCATGCCATTAGCCTTATTAGGTTGTTCATGTTGCATTACATGTTTGCATGCTTGGTACCTTGCATGTTTGCATGCTTGAGATGTTTTGCATACTTGCATGTTTGAGTCGCATTGTGTTGCATGCATTGCATTGTGTTTGGCCCGGGTTTTAAGCCAAACATGAGAAACGAGAGATGTTTCATAATTGAAGTGATGAAACGTGTCTCAATTCTCGGTCGCCGATGCTCTTGACAATGCATGATAGAGTTCTAGGCATTTGTGTGTTTTTGTGCATTTATTTTACATTAAATTGCACAAGTGGGATCTTTGGACATCATGTATCGAGATGCGTGATTGACGGTCTTGGATCCGATTATGCCTCTCCCTTGATATTTCGAGGTGATATGGGGTGGCATAGTGTGTACATATCCTTGAGAGACCCTCAATTTCCTCTGTTTTGTGCTCTACTGCAGCTTGGTGTCACAGCACACCAATGGCTGGCAGCCTCTCATTGTTGGCTAGCACCCCCCTCATTCTTGGCCGGCAGAATGCATCCTTGGTCGGCAGTGGGGTCGGCAGCAACTTCTCATGGCCGACAGGCCACTGGTGCATTCCTCAGCATGGTTTTGGTAAGATCCAGCAACTAGTTCTCAAGGACACCTTGCAGACAGAGCCTCTAAAGAGCATTTGGAGAGCTTTTCAGGACGAGAACCGAACATGCATCTTCAATTTCTTCAAGGCAGAGCTGAGGCAGCCTAGTTTACATACTTTAATGCTTGCTTGTTAGTTAGCTTCAATTTGTAATTTAATTAGTTAATTAGTTAATTTGTTAATTAATTAAGTGTTGTAATAATTAGTTGTAGCTAGTTATTCAAGTTGGTTGTGTAATAATTAGTCTAATTAGCTTAATTAGATTAATTACTTAGCTTAGCTTAGATTAGCTTAGCGTGTTCATTCGGACCCTCCGTCGAGAGGGCATATTTTTGTAATAAGCGTGCGTGTGTGTGATGCATGTCTTCCAACTCCCATTTCTTTCTCCCTTTCACTTAATCGCTTTCGATGGTTAGTTTTAGGGCATTTTCAATTAGCATACCTTATGCTTTGCATGTGTGCATCCATTCATCTGTCTTGCATGCACCGGGCTCGGCGCATCATACTAACTGCATTGTATTTCAATACCAAGTTGAATACATGTAGCAAGTTGCATTTCATATGCCATCTTAGAATAGCCGAGCCTATTTTAGATGCATTTTCGCATGTGTTACATTAGCCATCTTAACATGAACTAGGATCATGCATTGATTTCTAACTAGTTCACTGTTTTGGCTCGGAGTACACTGTGAGTGTTTACGCTTTAGCATACTGCATGTGTGCTATTGATTGCCATGTATAGCATGCTTGCCATGAGGCTAACTGCTTAAGTGTTTAACTGCCTGAATGCCTGTGGGTGAAGGTTAGATTACTTGAATTGGAGCAATTCATTGAAATCTTCGATTTAGCCTACTTGTGAGTAGCAAACTTCAAACTATTTTCAAACAAATGGATATGCGATGTTTTGTTCCAAATTAGGCGATCTAGTCTATACTTGTATGCTGTGCGCATCACGTAGTAAGATTAGCTAATTAACCGGAATAAGAGCACATGTGTTTTCAAAAACAAAATATCATGCTCAGTACAGGCCGATCTTTGATTGGGTAAGTGGGGGTGCTCATTGCATGACCTTTCCCTCTCGTACCCAAGTTCTCGAGCTGAGGCAAATTTGGTGATGACGGACACGCGGCCTTAGGCACGAGTCAAGGTTTCCTAAATTTTTCCCAAAATAAAATATTTAGGTGGCGACTCTGTTTCTGGCAAAGCAGTCCATGTTTGGCACTTCTTTACAAAAATCAGTTTTCCAAAATGATTTGCCGGATTTGGACTCTTTGGTGATTTATCGGTCTTGTATTGCACCTTGCAAGATCAGATTCAGAATCGTGACATTGAGTCCGAACTGTAGTAGCAGCCTAATGAACAAAACGGGATTCTGCGCCCATTTCGCGCACGGGGCCTGGGACGTTTCGGCGCGTCTATAGTTTCTGGCAACTCTGCTGGGAAGTTAGAGAACTTGACTCGAACTCATGATATCTTGTTTTGACTACACTTATGTGTTTTTTTGCATTGCATTTGCATTGGTGCGCCTAGGACACCGTGTTTGTCGTATGTTATTCCTGAACGGTTTGCCGGAGGCTCGCTTCGAGAAGCATGCCATAAGGCTGACCGGTTGTGGGCTCTGCCATGACGGGAACACAAACCTCGGTTTTTACCGAGGGCACCCTTTTTGACCATTCGACCTAGTACATATCGAAATCCATAGTAACTATTCCAAACTAGGACAAGTTGCTTACCTGAATGTAAGTTGTTTGAAACCGCTGCGTGCGTAGTGAAATCCTAGCTCCTGACAAAATAGGACAGGGAAACCCTACCCCAACATAGGGGTGTTTTGGCTCTCACTTGCTTTCTATGTGCTTTTAGAGTTGGCCTCTACAGGAATGCACGTATCAATTTGCAAATTTGGGTATCAGGCCTACGGGCATCAGTATTTGGGAATTCGTTTTACCTGCGGGTATCAGATTCAGATTTGGGGCAGTGATTTGGGAACAGTGGTCAGTGGTTGAGAACAGTTCAGTCAGCTTGTGTTTGCCAACTGTGTGTTGTGTTAATTTAAGCCGTTATGCTGTCCATTTTTCTGTTCATTGTTTCCTTATTATGCTTTATTTATTTTTTTGTAAGGTAGTTTAGCACCATTGCATCCGACCAAATAGATATTCCCCGAGCACTCTGGGTTAGAGGTCGTAGACTTAATCGATCCAGGGATCTGATAGACGGACAAGCAGTGTTCCTTTCTTTACCCTCGGTTACCAGACGGAGGTCAAAAAGGCACAGTGTATTGGTATAGCGGTTGTAAAGTCAATTGTCTACCCCACCAGTGAATAGTCGAGCTAAGGTCTCAGTTTTTACTCCAGGGACAGATATACAGGTTATTCTGTTAGATCAGCACAATATGGCAGGCTTGCAAGAAATGATGCGTCAACTCCAGGAAAGTATGAAAACCATGCAGCAGGATGCTTCCCGTCAAACAGAATTTGCCACACGCCAGGCCGAGGTTATGGCCCAACAGGTAAAGGTAATTGCCAGGCTAAAGCAGCAAACTGGAGCATCTGCTTTACACCAAGCTCCTCCCCCACCAAGAGTTCCAATACTTGGGGAGACAGCTAACGTCCAGGATAATACGGACGTTCCAATAAGGCTAGTTCTGCCCCTGGTTCTACCCCAGCTGTCCAAAGCGCCCACCAATCTAGTGGATTCACCCTTCGAGTTCGAGGTGGACCCTACAACGCTAAAAGTGAGCAAGCTAGAAAAGCTGTTCAAGAAGTCCCAAGGGGCCCATTTCATCCTGGATATTGAGGACGGGTACACCGACTCGGCCGTGACTCTGCCGGACTGGTTTAAAATGCCGCACATAGACCGTTTCGATGGGTCTGGAAATCCTATGGTGCATTTGCAGCTATTCTCGAATATCTTAAGGTCGATGGGCCTCTCCAGATTGCAGAAGCTTTCTCTGTTTGGCCGGACCCTGTCGGGTGTAGCGGCCATTTGGTATGCAAAACTGGAGGATTCTGTTAAGAGAAGTTGGGAGGAGATGGCAGAGGCCTTCATAGCTCAATACTCCTATAATACACAAATCGAGGTCACAACTCGTGATCTCGAGACAACTAGGCAAGTGCCGAAAGAGAGCTTCTCCGATATTGTAACCCGGTGGAGGGCCAAGGCCTCGATGATGACCATCAGGCCTATTGACAAAGATCAGATTCGGATGGTTGTGTGCAACCTCCAGCCCAAGCTCATGCAGAAGATGATTGTTCTCCCCCTCCCCACCTTTGCAGATCTACATGAGATAGGGGTGCAGATCGATAACGCTATGAAACAGGGGCTCATTGATCATGAGAGAGAGCAGCCCAAGAGGGCATTCAACCGCAGTACGAATGCAGGCACAAGCAGTGCTGCAGCTGCTAGATCTTCAGATGTGGGTATGGTTACCACCACCACCACTCCAAGAACCCTTACAGCTACACCATTCACCAGCGCGTCCGGAAGTAGCTCACAAACAACCAAGTATCCCCCCCGAGGCCAAAGAACCTTCACTCCACTATACATGCCCCCGTCCAAAGCTTTGGGGGTTTTGATCAGGAAAGGGCACTTGAAGCCCCTAGAGCCACGGCCACTACTAGACAGACTCCCTGCTTCCCATAACCCAGCCAAGTACTGTGCCTTTCACTAACAGCATGGTCATGACACCGACCAGTGCTTTCGATTGTGTCATGAGATTCAGGATCTCATTGATAACAGGGTGATCGTGCCTCCAGAGAAATCGAATGTCACAACCAACCCTCTCCCACCACATAACCAAGCTCCACTTCCCAAACGCATCAATCTAATCTAAACTGGGGTTGTGTCATATGACCCTAGCATATATATCACCCTTTCCCATCTACCTAAGTCGGAGGTGTCCATTCCTGACAGCACTAACTTGTGTATGTTGGACATTTCCCAAACCCAACCCGAAACGGTGGTGGTGGCTATCGAAGATAGAATTGGGTCGACTGTGGAGGCAGATGAGAATGATCGAACAGAGCCTGAAGGGTCTACGAGCTTCATGTACAACCCAAGCGGTTACATTACATCAGCAAGTCAGGCTAGGCCGAATGTGGAATTGCCAGTGGGGGCAGAGATTTGTGTAGTACGAGAAGATGGACCTAATCAGGGGCTAGAGGACCTAGCAGATCTAGAGGAGGACATTACAAATCTGTAGTTCTTTAAAGAGTAGGACTTAGGGGACGTGACAGTCAATTGGTTTGATTTGGATGGGTCAGCAGAGTCTATTAGGTGGCTTGACGACCAGCCTGATGTTGTTGAACAACCTCAGTCAGAACAAGGTCCGTCAGGGACAGGGACATCAGCTATGGCCGGAAGGGCTGAGGAACAGAATACACCGTCGGAGAGCACTGATGTAAAGAATTTTGCTCAGAACACGGGCAGTCTAGGTACAAAAGATACTGAACAGCAGACTGCGTTGAAGCAATTCGAGCAGGAAAGGATCGAAGATTTTGAAAGGGCCAGGAAGACCAAGGCCCCTGCGATGACAGAACGTGCTGTGTGTACAGGAACGGAACTTGCTGCGGGCACAGGAACGGAAGGTGCTGCGGGCACAGGAATAGTTATAACGGAGCTGGACAGGTGTCTGTCGGTTGCTGATGGCATGTGGTGGGAAGATGATGACCTATGTCTTGCCCACACTGATGAAGACTGGGGGCAAAGCCAGCCGGATGATACCTGTTACATTGGCGAGGTTGACCACATGACTAGGAGTGGGCGGTATTTCAAGCTCCCACATTTAGATCAACCAGAAGCGTCCGGGAAGGACAAGGAGACGGAGAAACAGAAAGAAAAGTTACTCGAAGAAGAGGCTGTGCTGAAACAGCTTAAGAAGATACAGGCAGACATCTCCATCTGGGGACTGCTTATGGCTTCAAGAGTCCATCGACAAGCTGTCTTTTCTGCTATGGACAAGGCCAAACTTTCGATAGATACCACACTTGAGTAGCTGGTAGGACTAGTCTTTCTGGGAGGAGCTTCCTCGACGTTGACCTTTACTGACAAGGAGTTGCCGCCTGAGGGCGCAAACCACAACAAACCTCTTTACATCTCTGTGGAGTGCAGAGACAAATGGATACCGGTAGTTCTTGTCGACACAGGATCCGCCATTAACGTGTGCCCGTCGAGGACAGCATATGCAATCAGGTTGAAGCCCGCGGACTTTGTGCCGACTACCCAGGTGATAAGGGCATATGACAATACAAGCAGAGAGGTGATGGGGACTGTGCAGATTCAGACTAAGGTTGGCCCAGGACAACATGATATTGACTTTCATGTCTTGGACGTTCCCGCAACTTTTAATCTACTCTTGGGGCGGCCGTGGCTGCACCAGGTCAAGGCAGTCTCTTCCACCCTGCACCAGATGTTGAAGTACCCCCATGGGAAGGGGGTAGCTATAGTTTCCGGGAATTCCTCAATCCATCCGCCGCCAGAAGTGTCTACACCGGTTCTGGAAATCGAGCGCAGCGTGGATGATGTGTTCCTATCAGGATTTACCCTAGCCGAGGCCCGGGTTGTACATAACATCTTAGCTGTTGATGAGGGGTTGTATGCCAGCGCACAGTCAGTGTACCTCATGAACAAGCTCCAGCATATCCCTAGGATGGGACTAAGAAAAAGTGGCCAGAAGGGCATTGCAGTATCGGCTGAAGTGCCGCATAACCCACATACCTTTGGCATAGGCTATCAGCCTACCAAACAGGACTGGGTGAGGAAAGGCAAAGAAATGGCTGGAAGAGCCAGAGCCAAGCAGATCGGGAAACATTTTGAGTTAATGCATTGGCCTATCCAAGGCACCCTGAATGGACGCTTCGTCCAGGAGGGGGAGGACTTCCTGTTCTGCGGTTTCCCAGAGCCATGGTTGAACGCAGAGAAGAGGCGCCTACCGGGATTTGAGATCTTCTTCGACTTGCAGTTGTCTGGGGATGATGTTGCCGAGGAGCAGGCAGACCCATTAGCTGAGGTTGAGTAGTGTAAGGAAGTGGATTCCGAGAGCACTGAGATTGAAATGGGGGTAGCACTGGCTTGTCTACTTTCAGATCCTCTGATCGTACATGAGTGCTTAGGGGATAACTTCTCGGTGTCCATGATCGGGAATGAAACGGCCGCGAGCCCATCTTCAAACATTTTGGATGCATCCATCGCACCCTCCCTCGTCTGGCAGTACGAGGAGGGATTCTTATCGAGCAGCACCGGGTCAGGTAGTGAGCCGGAATCTGATTCCACTGAGTCTGTGGAGTCAGAATCAGGTTCCAACTCGTCTGAGTCTGAGTTTGGTATTCTTGGGGGTGACAACCCAGATGCCACAGTCCTGTCTAGGTCGTCTTTTTCTTTTTCCTTTGAGTCTATTGTAACGGAGAAATCAGGTGACTTGGAAGTGATTAATGAGAATGAAATGGCTGTGGCCTTCGAGTACTTTTCTGTGCCTTTGATTTATTGTATTAATCAGGACTTTCAAAATTTCGATGAAAACGACGAGGAAGAAATTCCTCCGGTTTTGAAATATTTGCTAGAACAAGAGCAGGAGAGGTTTGTAAAACCCTTGGTTAATGAAATCGTCCATAGAAGGACCCGCGGCTGGTCCAGATCGGGTCCACGTTGTCTTCAGAGGAGCGCGAGCGCTTAGTCGCTTTATTAAAATATTTCAAAGATGTTTTCGCGTGGTCCTACGAAGACATGCCTGGAATCGATCCTGAGATTGTATAGCACCGGATTCCTCTTGACCCAGAGGCCCGACCTGTTAAGCAGAAACTCAGAAGGATCCGCTCGGATTGGGCCATCAAGATCAAAGAAGAGGTCACCAAGCAAATTGACGCAGGGTTCCTGCTGGTATCTGAATACCCAACTTGGTTAGCCAACATAGTTCTAGTGCCGAAGAAGGACGACAGAATTCGGGTATGTGTGGATTTCAGGGATTTGAGCAAAGCTAGTCTGAAGGACTACTTTCCTCTACCGCATATCGATGAATTAGTGGACTTCACTGCTGGGCATGCGTTGCTCTCATTCATGGATGGCTTTTCAGGATACAACCAGATTGTGATGGCACCTGAAGACCGGGAGAAGACTGCTTTTACACCCTGTGGGGGACCTATTGTTATAGAGTGATGCCGTTTGGACTGAAGAACACTGGGGCTACATATCAACAGGTTGCGACCACAATATTGCATGACATGATCCACAAAGAGGTTGAGGTGTACGTGGATGACATGATTGTCAAGTCCAAAGAAAGACAGGGCCACTACACCGCCTTGCAAAAGTTCTTCCAAAGGATTAGAGAATTTCGGTTGCAGCTGAATCCTCAGAAATGTACGGTTGGTGTTACAGTAGGGAAAATGCTGGGGTTCTTGATTACATAAAGAGGTATTGAAGTTGACCCTTCCAAAATCAAGGCCATCTTAGAAATGCCACCACCAAGGACTGAAAAGGAGGTGCGGGGCTTTCTGGGTAAAGTGCAATTCATAAGACGGTTTATTGCTAAATTAACCTTGACTTGTGAACCACTCTTTGGTCTCCTGAAGAAAGGAACGAAGTTCCAATGGGACGGCTGATGCCAAGCTGCTTTTGAACAGATCAAACAATATTTACAGAACCCACCTGTGTTGTCACCGCCTGAGCCGGGAAAACCGTTGATCTTGTATCTTTCAGTGATTGAAACTACAATAGGCTGCATGTTTGCACAGGAGTCTGAGGACAAAGTGGAGAGAGCTATCTATTACTTGAGCAAGAAAATGCTGGATTACGAGACCTGCTATACTCCGCCAGAGAAGGCTTGCTTGGCCTTAGTATGGGCTATCAGGAAGCTGCGGCACTACCTGTTAGCTCACTCAGTAATACTGGTTTCGAGATTAGATCCTATCAAATATCTCTTCAAGAAACTGACACTTACGGGTAGGCTAGCTTGTTGGTTGCTTCTGCTTTCCGAATTCGATCTGAAGTATGTGATGCGCAAGTCAGTAAAAGGGAGAGCGGTAGCAGAGTTCCTAGCCGATCACCCAGTGGAAGGGGATGAAGCAGTCGAGTATCTATTCCCAGATGAGGCTATTTTGTATGTCGAAGACGAAACTTGGACGATGTACTTTGACAAAGCGTCAAACCAACACGGGTATGGGATAGGGGTGTTGCTGATAGCACCTGACAATTCCCGTATTCTTCTAGCATTCAAGCTCCGGTTCAAAGTCTCGAACAACGAAGCAGAGTATGAGGCATGTATTGCTGGTTTAGAAACTGCCCTAGAACTAAGGGCAAAACGATTGGACGTCATCGGGGACTCGAACCTTGTTGTGTCTCAAGCTAAAGGAGATTGGAAAGTCAAAGAAGAAAAGATGAGAATCTACCACCGGACCTTGGACATGCTGATTCCTCGGTTTGAGAAGCTGAATTTCGCTCATCTTTTAAGAGAAAACAACAGGTTCGCAGATTCATTAGCAACTCTATCTTCTATGATAGGCATCCCTTTTGGAGTCCGGATGCGTCCGATCATCATCGACCATAAATTTGTGCCGGACTACGAGTTGATTGCTACCATAGATGAGGTTCAAGATGAGAATCCCTGGTATTACGATGTCTGGAACTTCTTGGAAAAAGAGGCGTATCCACCAGGGGCAAATGCCAAAGATAAGAGGGTAATCCGAAGAATGGCTGCTCAGTTCATCATCTGCGGGGGTAAACTGTACAAGAGAGGTCATCTCGAGATGCATAAACTGTGTTTTGATGCTGAAGAATCGAAGTGCCTGATGGAGGCCATCCATGGAGGAGAGTGCGGAGCGCACGTGAACGGGGTAATGCTAGCCCGGAAGATCCTTAGAGAGGGTTATTATTGGTCCACCATGGAGGAGGATTGTATTGGCTTTGTCCGGCGATACCACAAATGCCAGATCCATGCAAATCGCATGAACATTCTGTCGTCGAAGCTGTACAACATGACTTTGCCATGGCCGTTTTCAGTCTGGGGGATTGATGTGATTGGGGCTGTCACTTCAAAGGGGTCTAATGGGCATGAGTTCATTCTGGTCGCGATAGACTATTTTACAAAGTGGGTTGAGGCCCAATCTTATGCGGTGTTAAAGGCTTCACATGTTGCAAAGTTCATCAGGAACAACATCATCTGTGGCTACGGGGTCCCGAACGAGGTTATTTCAGATAATGGTTCCCACTACAAGAAGGAAGTGATCGACTTGTTGGACAAGTACAACGTGGCTTTTCACAAGTCATCTACATATCGGCCACAGACCAACGGAGCAGTTGAGGCTGCCAACAAGAACATTAAACACATTCTACAGAAGATGGTGGAAACCTACCGGGACTAGCCAGATAAGCTGCCATTTGCTCTATGGGGCTACTAGACTTCAATTCAAACTTCTACCAGAGCAACTCCGTATTCCTTGGTTTACGGGATGGAGGCTGTTCTGCCTATCGAAGTTAAGGTTCTGTCATTGCGAGTACTGGCTGAGTGCCAGATAGCTGAGGCAGATTGGCAGCAAAGCAGGTTCGAAGAACTCATGCTCTTTGACGAGGGGAGGCTAAAAGCACTGTACCATGTTCAGGGTTATCAACGCAGAATTGTCAGGGCTTTCAACAAGAAAGTTAAGTCCAGGAATTTGAAGGAAGGGGATTTAGTGCTCAAAGATAACCAAGCTCCCATCCACGACCCTAGGAGCAAGTTCAGACCCGATTGGACTGGTCCTTATATCATCAAGTCTATCTGGTCAGGTGGAGCTGTCGTTCTGATGGACCTAGATAGCCTAGAGTTCTTCCAACCGATCAACATGGACAAGTTGAAGAAATATTTTTCCTGAGTGGCTCGCTAGGCCGAAAACCCGAAAGGGCGATCTAGGCAAAAGTTAGAGCATAAAAAATTTGAAATGATAAAAACTGAGCTCGCAAGGTTGAAAACCCAGAAAAGGCAGCCTTGGCAAAAGTTAGAGCACAAAAGGAGAGTGCTAATACACGAGTGAACCCAAGTCGAACTACGTAAGGCTTGATTCCCATCTTTGGGATACGTAGGCAACTTCATTCTTGAAGTCCAGCCATAAACACTTCCCGATCAACTTCGTCCATGTAATCATGTTTGGTCATCTTTATCTATTCTGCATTCAGGAGCTCGGTTGTGATCTCTGGTACAGTGCTATTCAGACTAAGGGCAACTTTCTAGTTGCTAGGATCCGGGATTGTACATCTCAGTGATAGATCTTAGGCGTGTCCAGTTCTGATCCATAGCGAAAATGGTTTTGAAATGTTTTAATAAAAGTTGATTTTGCTCAAATTAATTTTTTTACAACTTAGACCATTTTTGAACCAAACGGAAAATTTTCAGTACCCACAACCTTCAATTACTTTGATTTCAATACAGAGTTCTCCTACTCTTGAATACAAATTGAAGTTGCTTTTCATTACATTCATAAAGAAAACTTGAAAGTTCTGATTAAAGGAAATAAATCTGGGGCATAATCAGGTGTTCTTGCGTCCTCTCCCAGAGCTTGTGGAAGCCTCTGATGCCAGAGTGAGCCCTACCCGTGCCTCTTCATTGAGCCAATCTATGCACTTATCAGAGAGGGTGCAGCTGAAAGTGGGAGCGGGGGCTAGAAGCTCTCTTGTCCTCCATGCTGCGGTATACCGAGCTAGCTGTGCGCCTCGAAGCGGAAATATAGCAGGGTACTCTATCCCCTCCTTCGGATAAGTCTGATCATGACCGAACTGGCGCCGGATCCAGAACGAAAAGTAAGAGACACAGTGTGTCAAGCCAATCAACTGAATCCCGATCTGGCCAGTCATGCTATAACTCATTGCCGGTAAATTAAGCCAAGGGCAGCGCCAGACAATGTCGAGAGCATACAAATTGCACATACAGTTGTATCATCATCCCTCATCCGGGGCATCGACTAGACATCGTCGGAAGAAATAGCTGCGAGCTAAATATGCCGGGCATGAGTCCATCGCTCTCAATTTATCCATCAACCACACCTGGGGAGGGATGAAAAATGAGAGATTAAAGAATAGAGAGGTGTATGTTGAGAGAAAAGTAAGAAAAGGGTTTTGAGAGAAAAATCGAGCCTGAGGGCTGAGTGATGTGAGAAATATATGTGAGATAGGGTGGGAAACATTACCTGCAGTAGTAGTGGACTCCCCGCGAACCTAGCCGTCTCCCAGCGATGAAAAGCGTCCAATCTCATCAACGTCTCGGCTAGCGTCATGGGAATGCAGCTCTTGCCCTCTTTTAAGCCCTCGACGACTTCAATCAAACGAGTGCTAAACCCACCAGAGCCTGGGGCAAGCAAGAAATGAGATAGCATGCACAAGCAAAGCGCGTGTCGCCGATAACCTTGCCAATGATGGTCGCCGTGGTCAGCGGCATCAGAAAACTGACGAACCAAGCTCGGAATGTCCAGCTCTCCGTCGTGAATCAATGACCGAGCATCATGCAAAGTGAGGCCACACATCCGTCTTAAAGCTTAGACGTGGCCGAACCGGAGCTGAGGTAAGATTTCTTCATCACGCTCGGATTCCATTAAAGCTTGGAAATCCTCGAAAGTAGGACACATCGCTTGTCCACCAAAGCTAAAGGCGTGTGTCACCGGATTCCAAAACCTTGCCGCGACATGAAGGAACGGAAAACATAGTGGGGTGCGACTCAACGTGAATAGTTCATTTACGCCGAAGCCCCGGAAATTCAGTTTTTCCAAGCCATCCAAGTTGGCAATCCAATTTGTGAGATTTTGGACAAGAATTGCTTCCATTTGGTGCAAAACTGAGCTGAAATGAAGAGAATCTCGAAGCTGGAACTCATATAGAAGATAAGGCAGTGAGTGGAGGACAGATGTCGATGTTTCATAGAGTCTGCCATTGATGGCTGACACCTCCTTATTGATGGCTGGCAGTGGCTCATCAGTGGCCGGCAGTGGCACACTGATGGTCGGCAAGATTTCCCCTGTGGCCGACAGCCTCCCCCTCATGCTCACTAACCTTCTTGGTGAAGACCCAGTTGTTTGCTGCAGCGAAGTCCTGTTATTCCTGTCTTTTAACGGCTTGTTTTTGTCCTATTAGACTCTGTTATGTCTCGTTTAAGACGTATTAGTTTTCATTTTTGTATCGAGTTGTAATCATCTTCATTTCATTTATCGAGTTGTCGTAACTTACTTATTGAGTTGTAAACTTGTTAAAGCTTTAACTTGTTTATCGAGTTGTTTTGTTGTTGGTCGGTTCACTACCTGATTAATGCAATTCGAGTGTTTGGTTTTCAAAACAAAATTCAATCTCATTTACATTGTTATGTAATGCGATGCGATGCGATGCGATGCGATGCGATGCATTGAATGTACAAATGTAACACTTTTTTAAAAAAACAGTTGTTTCATTCCATCATATTTTCTTTTGCAAAAGTACATAGCTTTGAAGAAAATAAAACCTGCCTGACGCAGTACAATGTGCAAAACTACCAGTACAAAGAAAAATAAAGCAAAAAACAAAAAGCAACAAAATTTATGGATTGACGCCAGTAGCCTCAAGTGCGGAAATTCGTCCTGGTCCTCTTCCTGGATGAAGGTCCAGGATCTCCACCGTTAGAGTCTGAATCTGAGCCATCCCCAGCCTCATCTCCATCCTGAGATGACTCTGACTACGGACTCACTGCCTCCTCGCCAAACTCATCATCATATGGGGCAGGCCCCTGTGAACTACTCCCGGCGTGAGCATGCCTAACTCTGCTGTGGTTATGCATTGGAGTCCCTCGTCCCACTCCCCCTGCTGCTCGGGGAGGTACAGAAGGACCCGCCTCTGCTCCTGCTGGGGCATCTGATGGGCCTGGCGTCAGGAAAGGAATCTGAAAAAGGGCAATTCACCAAAATGCATTAGTAATTACAGAGTTCTCCTACTCTTGAATACAAATTGAAGTTGCTTTTCATTACATTCATAAAGAAAACTTGAAAGTTCTGATTAAAGCAAATAAATCTGGGGCATAATCAGGTGTTCCTGCGTCCCTTCCCAGAGCTTGTGGAAGCCTCTGATGCCAGAGTGGGCCCTACCTATGCCTCTTCATTGAGCCAATCTATGCACTCATCAGAGAGGGTGCAACTGAAAGTGGAAGCGGGGGCCAGAAGCTCTCTCGTCCTCCATGCTGCGGCATACCGAGCTAGCTGTGCGCCTCAGACCAGAAATGTAGCAGGGTACTCTATCCCCTCCTCCGGACAAGTCTGATCATGACCGAACTGGCGCCAGATCTAGAACGAAAAGTAAAAGACACAGTGTGTCAAGCCAATCAACTGAATCCCGGGTTGGCGAGTCATGCTATAATTCATCGTCGGTAAAATAAGCCAGGGGCAGCGCCAGGCAATGTCGAGAGCAGACAAATTGCACATACAGTTGTATCACCATCCCTCATCCGGGGCATCGACTAGACATCATTGGAAGAAATAGCTGCGAGCTAAATATGCCGGGCATGAGTCCACCACTCTCAATTTATTCATCAACCACACCTGGGGAGGGATGAAAAATGAGAGATTAAAGAATAGAGAGGTGTGCGTTGAGAGAAAAGTAAGAAAAGGGTTTTGAGAGAAAAACCAAGCCTGAGGGTCGAGTGATGTGAGAAATATATGTGAGATAGGGTGGGAAACATTACCTGCAATAGTAGTGGACTCCCCACAAACCTAGCCGTCTCCCGGCGATGAAAAGCGTCCAATCTCATCAACGTCTCGGCTAGCGTCATGGGGATGCAGCTCTTGCCCTCTTTTAAGCCCTCGGCGACTTCAATCAAACGAGTGCTAAACCCACCAGAGCCTGGGGCAAGCAAGAAATGAGATAGCATGCACAAGCAAAGTGCATGTCGCCGATAACCTTGCCAATGATGGTCGCTGTGGTCACCGGCATCAGAAAACCGACGAACCAAGCTCGGAATGTCCAGCTCTCCGTCGTGAATCAATGACTGAGCATCATGCAAAGTGAGGCCGCACATCCGTCCTAAGGCTTGGACGTGGCTGAACCGGAGCTGAGGTAAGATTTCTTCATTGTGCTCGGATTCCATTAAAGCTTGGAAATCCTCGAAAGTAGGACATATCTCTTGTCCACCAAAGCTAAAGGCGTGTGTCACCAGATTCCAAAACCTTGCCGTGACATGAAGGAACGGAAAACGTAGCGGGGTGCGACTCAACGTGAATAGTGCATATATGCTGAAGCCCCGAAAATTCAGCTTTTCCAAGCCATCCAAGTTGGCAATCCAATTTGTGAGATTTTGGACAAGAATCGCTTCCATTTGGTGCAAAACTGAGCTGAAATGAAGAGAATCCCGAAGCTGGAACTCATATAGAAGATAAGGCAGTGAGTGGAGGACAGATGTCGACGTTTCAGAGAGTCTGCCATTGATGGCCGACACCTCCTTATTGATGGCCGGCAGTGGCACATTGATGGTCGGCAGGATTTCCCCTGTGGCCGGCAGCCTCCCCCTCATGCTCACTGACCTTCTTGGTGAAGACCCAGTTGTTTGCTGCAGCGGACTCCTGTTATTCCTGTCTTTTAAGGTCTTGTTTTTGTCCTGTTAGACTCTGTTATGTCTCGTTTAAGACGTATTAGTTTTCATTTTTGTATCGAGTTGTAATCATTTTCATTTTATTTATTGAGTTGTCGTAACTTGCTTATCGAGTTGTAAACTTGTTAAGGCTTTAACTTGCTTATCGAGTTGTTTTGTTGTTGGTCGGTTCACTACCTGATTAATGCAATTCGAGTGTTTGGTTTTCAAAACAAAATTCAATCTCATTTACATTGTTATGTAATGCGATGCGATACGATGCGATGCGATGCATAGAATGCACAAATGTAACACTTTTTTAACAAAACAGTTGTTTCATTCCATCATATTTTCTTTTGCAAAAGTACATAGCTTTGAAGAAAATAAAACCTGCTTGACGCAGTACATTGTGCAAAACTACCAGTACAAAGAAAAATAAAGCAAAAAAGAAAAAGCAGCAAAATTTATGGATCGGCGCTGGTAGCCTAAAGTGCGGGAATCCGTCCTGGTCCTCTTCCTGGACGAAGGTCCAGGATCTCCACCATCAGAGTCTGAATCTGAGCCATCCCTAGCCTCATCTCCATCTTGAGACGACTCTGACTGCAGACTCACTGCCTCCTCGCCAAACTCATCATCATCTGGGGCAGGCCCCCGTGAATTACTCCCGGCATGAGCATGCCTAACTTCGCTGCGGCTATGGGTTGGAGTCCCTCGTCCCACTCCCCCTACTGCTCGGGGAGGTGCTGAAGGACCCGCCCCTGCTCCTACTAGGGCATCTGATGGGCCTGGCATCAGGAAAGGAATCTGAAAAAGGGCAATTCACCAAAATGCATTAGTAATCAAAATGTATCAGATGCGAAGAATAATGTGCTGTGAGCAGTGAAGATTTACAGTGTGTATGTACCGTGAGTGGTGTATGGGAGCAATGTATCAGATCAATGCGGTGTGGAACTGTGCAAATGATGGCGTGTCAAGAAAAGACTTTGTGGCATGAAGTGTAGTTTGAAAGAACTTACCGGAATTCAGGAAAGGAATCTGAAAAAGGGCAATTCACCAAAATGCATTAGTAATCAAAATGTATCAGATGCGAAGAATAATGTGCTGTGAGCAGTGAAGATTTGCAGTGTATGTGTACCGTGAGTGGTGTATGGGAGCAATGTATCAGATCAATGTAGTGTGGAACTGTGCAAATGATAGCGTGTCAAGAAAAGACTTTGTGGCATGAAGTGTAGTCTGAAAGAACTTACCGGAATACTGTAAATACTGAGCAGGTCCATGCTCGTCTGCAGCATCCTCATCACCGAGGCCGTCAGCTCCAGAGGCTGACTAGTGTACTCAATGGAAGCTTGCAAAGTGTTGAGATAATTAGTAATCTGCGGGATATCAAATGAAATGAAATGACTGTACAGAATAAAAAGTATAACATATACCGGGGTCGAGCCTCGAACTCCGACGAGCTCGTGACCAACTGGAAGAGGAGCGATGGGAATCTAATAAGTCTCTCCAGCCCGCCCTCGGCATGTCATAGTAGTAGGCAGCGCTGGCCATACAGTCCCCTGTCTCCTCTCAGGACCTCTCCTTCTACAAGATCTGGTCGCTCCGCCTCTCCCTTCCGCAACTGGAGCCCTCGCTCCCTCTCCTCCTCGGACACCGGACAAAGGTGGCATCAGATGCGTCTAAATGAAGGTCACGTAGTCGGCCTCTGCGCGGAAGTAATCCGTCTCTAGTCCTACCATGAACTGGATCACCTGGTCGACGGATAGCCTGTGTGTCTTCCTCATCGATGGTGGAGGTGCCGTCGGCACAAATGGAGCAGACAATCCAAAGGTCTGGCGTACGAAGCGCTCACTCAGAAACCAGGCACGACAAATCGGACCCTCGAATAGGATGTGGTAGTGGGAGACAGTTCGGGCAGTGTGGTACTGATCTCGTAGTCCTGACGGAATCACATCCCATGGCTACCACGTGATCTGAGAAAAGAGAACGAACAAGACAATCAGTTGTCAAATAACTAATGTGGGTGCATCAGGTTAATTGAAATAATCTTGTTGCAGAATTATCTCGCACGCCGTGACTGAATTGAAATACTGTCGGAAGAACATGAAGCTCTCTCGAGTCCTACGACGGAGCTGGCCGTCGTATACATCAGAAAATGGGACTGTCACTGGGGTCTTCTCCACAGGCTCTGGAGCAAGTGTCGGGAAGTATGCGTACACCCATAGCTGTGAGAAAGATATGATCAGTACAGTGTATGAACAGAGTGTTGAACATGCAGAAATTAGAATGCAGTACAATGCATAAGGAGTGCAGGTCTAGAGCAGATATTAGATTTCGTGTGTGCAGTGTATGGTATGTAGTGTGCAGCATGTATGGTGTACAGAAAATGCAAAGCAGAAAGCATACAGTACAAGGGCAGATATAGAGAATGCAGAAAGTACAAGTGTTAAACAAAATGAAAGCGGAAAATACTAAGCGAAATAATGAAAAGGGAAAAACTAAGCTGTGTACCTCCCAAGCTCGCTAGTAGTCGCCGATCAATCTCCGGCACATCCGAGAGGTCGAGGTCATGTATCCATAGAGAGTAGTGAGACCGGCTACGCCCCAGTCATAGAAATGAACCCGCAGGAGCACCACCAGAGTGCCCAGAAAGTATAAACCCACGGTATTCCACCTGTTCAAAAACAAGGTGGTACCGAAAAGGTACAGGAGGAAGCCCCTAGCGTACTGCTCTACCTCCTCATCAATCTCGAGATCCTCCCCTTTGTAATGCTCCTCGAACTAGGTATATCTAATCATGCTCGCTTGAAGTGTCAGTGGATGCGCTCCAAGTAATGTATCTCATGCGGTCACCCACTCTCCCATATCGGGATCAAGAGGAATCGGATCACTTCCTACGCCCAAGCCAGTGAGCATGGCGAAGTCAAAAGGAGTCATCGTCATCTCTCCCGTCGTGGAGAAGTGGAAAGAGTTGGTGGTGTCCCACCACCTCTCCACAAAAGCCCCTAGGAGAGGGTGACTCATTGTGACCCGTGTCAAGCTTGAGTAGAATAAGCCGAAGCCGGTCCCGTCGATGATCTGGCGGACCCTCACGGGAAGTACATCATACCAATCCCGAGCTGTCATCGCGCCATAGCCTCTGAATGAGTAGGATCCGTCCTGTTGGCAGTGCATATGTCGAAATCAGATCAGTGATGTATTGAAAATACAGTCGAAATCAGATCAGTGATGTATTGAAGATACAGTTGAATTCAGAATAGTGACGCATGAGGTGCGGTCGTATACAGTCCATACAGGGTAGTGATGTGTGAAGTACAGTTACATGCAGCACGACAAAGTATGAAATACAGCCAGATCCAAGCATGTGATGCAATTAGATCAAAACAGTGCAAGAAATGCAAATAATTGAAAGTAAAAGCTGCAGAAAAGTAGAATTGGTACCTCCACAGCAATGGCCGACAAATAAGACATCAGCTCCCTCAGTAAGAGGTCGTCTGATGCGTCCTTATTGAAATCAGTGAAAGTGTGGATGCCTTCCGCCACTGGTATAATGTGAGTCTCCGGGTGATACCTCGCGGGGTCAAAAGGACGTACGCTCAGTGGTAAAGGCTGAGGCTCGACCCCCGGCTCAGCCGCAAAGTCCGCGGCAAGCTCCACTGGAGGGAGTGCCGGGAAACCCCCATCATGCGGGATATCGTCAACCATCTGAAATAGATGCAAAAATGAGCAGAATGGTGAAGTTTTGAACAAATCAAACCCTAAGAGAGAGAAAAATTCAAATAAAGTTGAAAACCCGGGAAAAGCGAACTAACCTTGTGAGAAACTTAGGGAAAATGGTCCTTGAATGGGGGAAATGACAAAAGACACCTCAGATTCAAATTCTGATCAGTTCAAATCGAAGAGAACAAAGGGGTTTTAACGATTCAAGGTTGTTTAGGGTGTTGGAAAACGTGTAGAACGCACGAATATAGAGAGAAGGCGCACCTAGAGAGCAAGAGAAATGTTTCTTGTGCAAGGGGTGTGGAGGAAATGAAGTGATTTTGGGTCTATTTAAAGACCCATGGCCGAAAAGACCAAAATGGTCATGTTTGCCAGCGGTGGCCGGCACCCCCCTCATCGGTGGCCGGCACCTCTTTGTTGATAGTCGACAATGGCCTCTAATGGCCAGCAGGGGGCCAGCGGCTTTCCTTGATGGCCGACAATCCTCCAGCAGCTTCCTGTGCCTATTTTACCTTGGTATGTGTACTTGGGTTCCAACAATTCCGAGGAGTGTTCAAAATTTGATTCAAAATGCCTCCGTGGAAGCCCGGAATCATGTTCTCAATATATGGTGGTCATTGCCCATCAACGCGCACAAGGTGTATCCTTTTTGACGCATCACAACCCTTCCGGGACGCAAACCGGAAGTTGCCTTCAAGATGTCTTTATCATGCATGCTTTGTTGTCACCTAGTATTCGCCTTATGTATTAAGCATCCATTGTATTTACTTGCATTGTTTTGCATATCTATCTTGCGCTGTTACGCATGTCACTTGCATTGTTTTGCTATATTTATCTTACGCTGTTACGTATGTCACTTGCATTGTTTTGCATATATCCATCTTGCGCTGTTACACATGTCACTTGCATTGTTTTGCATATATTTATCTTGCGCTGTTACGCATGTTTTTACGTGCATTATTTTGCATATATTTATCTTGCGCTGTTACGCATGTTTTTACGTGCATTGTTTTGCATATATCCATCTTGCACTGTTACGCATGTGTAGACACCCCATTTTTGACCGTCCTCCAGACTTGGACGTTATCGTTTGAACACTCGATGATCATCCATGCTCGTGTTCGTTTTGAGTTCTCGGAGGCCTCGGTCGCGCGCCTTGCCTCGAGATCTCTTAACTTGTCTGTTTTGTGCTTGGTTGTGGACCAAACACTTGTATTTTTGCTTCTGAGGGAAGATGGTGGCTTGTTTTCCATCCCTTGAACCCATCGACCAAGGCTTGAAGCCGTCGGCCTTGTTTTCTTGCCATCGGCCAAAAGTTTTGGCCGATCGGCACTCCTTTTGGTCGATTAGCACTTATGTTGGTCGATCAGCCATGTTTTCTGGCCGAACCCTGTTCATCTGCTTTATGCAGATATTTTATGCCAGCTGTCACAGCTGGCATGCACAATTCACCCCCTCCATACACGTGTATAGAGGGATTTGCCCCTTTGCTTAGCTTCTTCAAGAAGCTTTGCTTTTGGTTCTCTATAAGAGAGAACCATCTCCTCTCTCGTCAAGGGTTCAGAAAATTGAGTCTTGAGGGATGGATATACTTTTGTATCTATTCTTCTTTGTTTAGCCTTGTTTTGTACTAAAAAGTGTAGTATTGTCTTACTATTGTACACAAACACACACTAGAACACCATCCTCTTGGAGCTGAGGTCCCTTGAGGTTGATTTTAGAGTTCTTGGGTTGGTTTAAGCTTGGAAAAGTTGCTGGAGCTTTGTTCTTGAAGGTGGTCTTCAAGGGTGAGCTTCTTGCTTTTAATACCCCTTTCTTGCTTAAGCTTTTAGACCTTCTTGCTTATTATTTTAAGCTTAACTCTAAACTATAATAAGTTCTGATTTTTGATGTTTTAGATCTTTGTTTAAGATCACTTTTTAGTTTGGGGTTGTTTCCCCCCTCTTAGGCCTTGTTAGGCCTTGTTTTAGGCCATCCCTTTTGGCCCTTGTTCTTGGCTTTGCATGACCTTCCTACCATTGAAATCCAGAGGATTTTCAGTGGTGGGAAGGTGGTTTTGGAGTCCTAAATAGGAGAGGGTCATCCTCTCTCCTTATTGTCTTGAATGCTACTATAAATGGCTTATATTGGTAGCATGTTTGCTTGGCTTGTTTTAGCTTCATTTCAGTATGTATTAGGCTTTGTTTTGCCATGATATGACACTGTTTTGACTTGGTTTGGACATACCATGTATGCTTCATGTACTTGCCTTGCAATCATTTCATTTGCCTTAACATGCATCATGCTTTAAGCCATGTTTCTAGCATGATTTTGGCTCGACTCCATGAAGCTTTTAGCTTTGTTGTAACATGCTTAAGCTCTAATTTGAGTTGTTTTGACCGTATATGCCATGCTTTGTATAGCCATAAGGCATTCTAGCTTGTTAGCCTTAAGTGTCCAAGTCACTAGCATGCTTTACTTGGACCATTTTAATGATTTGGCATCATTTGTTATACTATTTCAGTCCATGTTTCATGCTCAAACACTTGCACTTGTCACTCCTTTAATGCTTTATGCCTCATGAATGGGTCATTGTGTGTGCCATCATGTTTAGGTCTTTGGGATGCCATCTAAGTGGGTTTTTGGTCTTGTTTTACCATGCCATAACTCTGTTTTTCATTGCTTAAGTCATGCCATGTTTGGTTTTGATAAGTGTAGTGTAACACCTCTTTTGTAGCCTTGCATGCCTCATGCTTTGGGCCCTTTGTTCTAGCTTATTTTGGCTTTGGTCCTTGCATGTTTTAGGCTCATTTTGGCATGATCTAGGACTGCTTTGGATTATACTTGTCATTTGCTTCAGATTTTGCATAGCCTTGGTTTGAGTCCCTTGGCTAGTTTCAAGCTTTAAGCCTTTTTGCATGACTTGCTTGCTTTGTTTGGTTGGTTTGGCACCTTTCCTAACATGATTTCAGAGCTTACAATGTATGTCACATGTCCATATTTGTCCCCTTTTAAGTGTTCTTGAAAGTTGCTCTCCTATGCTTAGGTGATAGGCCAATTGGCATGCATGTTTGTATGTACCTTTGTCTTCATTTTCATAGCATTTCGGCCACTGATTTGGGCATGTTTAAGAGCTGTCCACTTTAGTTTAAGTCCATCCTTTCGCATGTTGTTGCATGTTTACCTCGCATGTTGTTGCATGCTTGTTGCATACTTGGTACATTATATGTTGTTGCATATTAATTCCCTTGCATGTTGTTGCATATTAATTCCCTTGCATGTTGTTGCATGCTAGTCCTATTACATTATGCTTACATGCTTGTTGCATGCTTGCTAATTGACATGTTGTTGCATGCTCATCCATCTTGCATACTTGTTAGATTACATGTTGTTGCATTTTTGTTATTGGTATTGTTGTTGCATGCCTATTACATTGTATGCATACATGTTTGCATGCTTAGGTTGCATATCGCTTGCTTGCATGCTCATGTTGCATTAGCTTGCTTGCACGCTTAGGTTGTATTGCATTGTGTGTGTATTCCCTTGCCTCTTGATCAAGTATGATAGAGGTTGGCCCCCCCCTCATGTGTTTTTTTTTTGTGTGCATTTCATTTGATATTGAATTGCACACTTGGCCTCTTTGGCTATCATGCATTGAAATGCGTGATTGGTGGTCCGAGGGTCAAGAACTACACACCTTTGAGTCTTAAACATGATAAGGGGTGTAGTTGTGCAAACATTGTCCTGTAAATGTATTGCCATGCTCTGTTTGTCCTCTGCTGTAGCAACAGGAGCTTTTCACAGGAAGAGATGGTCGATCGACCATATTTAGTGCCGATCGGTAACAAACATTTGGCCGAAAGCCTTATATTTGGTCGATGACCTTCCTATCTTGGTTGATGGCATCATTTCTTGGTCGATGGCCTCCCACAGTGTACACAAGATGGTTCAGAAGTGTCACAGAAGCTGGCACAATTTTTAGAGGTACAGAGCAGCGCAAACAGAGGCAACATGAAGCATGGCGATGGATTTTCGAGCGAAGCCGTCCGACCATGCATTCATCCCTCGTCTTGAGGCCATTTCAGTGTTTTAATAACTTAGAATAGTTATTTATTTTGATTTGGTTGTGTAATTAATTAATTAGCTTGTTAGTTAGTTCATTAGATGATTTGTATTATTCTTTTGATCCCTCCGTCGAAAGGGCACAATTATGTAATAAGCGTGCGTGTGTGTGATGCATGTCTTCTAACTCCCACTTCTTTCTCCCTTTTACTTACCTGCTTTCAGTGGTTAGTTCTAGGACATATTTCAATTAGCATCTTTATGATATGCATGTTTGCACCATCCATCTGTATTGCATGCACCGGGCTCGGCGCATTATACTAACTGAATTGTATTTCAATTCCAAGTTGAATACATGTATCGAATTGTCGCATCTTATATGCCATTTTAGATTAGCCGAGTCTATTCTAGTTGCAATTTGCATGCGATGCATTAGCCATTTTAACATGAACTAGGATCATGCATGATTTCTAACTAGTTTCTTGTTTTGGCTCGGAGTACACTGTGAGTGTTTATGCTTTAGCATCTTGCATGAGTGTGAGTTTTGCCATGACAGCATGCTTGCCATGAGGCTAATCGCTTATATAATATAACTGCCTGAATGCCTGTGGGCGAAGGTTGGATTACTTGAATTGGGACAATTCATTGAAATCCGCATTTTAGCCGACTCGCGAGTAGCAAACTTCAAACCATTTTCAAACAAATGAAAATGCAATGCTTTGTTCCAAATTAGACGATCTAGTCCATACTTGCGTGTTGTTTTCATCACATAGTAAATTCTAGCTAATAACCAGAATAAGAACGCATATGTTTTCAAAAACAAGATATCATGCTTAGTACAGGCCGATCTTTGATCGGGCGAGTGGGGGTGCTCATTGCATGACCTTCCCCAATCGTACCCAAGTTCCCGAGCCGAGGCAACTTTGGTGATGACAGACACGTGGCCTTAGGCACGAGTCAGGGTTTCCTAAATTCTCCCAAAATAAAATATTTAGCAGGCGACTTTGTATCTGGCAAAGCAGTCCATGTTTGGCACTTCTTTCTTAAAAATTAGTTTTCCAAAACGATTTGCCGGATTTGGACTCTTTGGTGATTTATTAGTCTTGCATTACACTTTGCGAGATCAGATTAAGAACCGTGACATTGAGTCCGAATTGTAGCATGAAGCCTAAGGGCGCGTCTACAGCATGTCACTTGCATTGTTTTGTATATATTTATCTTGCGCTATTACGCATGTTTTTACGTGCATTGTTTTGCATATATCCATCTTGCGCTGTTACGCATGTCACTTGCATTGTTTTGCATATATTTATCTTGTGCTGTTACGCATGTCACTCGTATTGTTTTGCATATCTATCCCGTGTTGTTTCGCACCCTTAGGTTGCATTGTCTTGCACTCTTCCACCTGTGTTGTTTCGCACCCTTAGGTTGCATTGTCTTGCACCCTTCCACCCGCGTTGTTTCGCATCCTTAGGTTGCATTGTCTTGCACCCTTCCACCCGTGTTGTCTCGCACCCTTAGGTTGCATTGTCTTGCACCTTTCCACCCGTATTGTCTCGCACCCTTAGGTTGTATTGTCTTGCACCCCTTTTCGCATTGTTATGTGCACGCTTAGGTTGCATTATCATGCGCCCCTCCACTTGCGTTGTCGTGCACTTTTCACTTGCATTGCTATGCATGTTTCTAACGATATTGTACCTGTTGAGTTTCTTTCTTTTACAGGCACGATATTGTATGTATGGTTCATTTGAAGCTAGCGCGACCAGACGAACTGCACGGTATTGTATGTACTCCGCGTGAGATGCAGCAAGAATTGTATAATTCTCTTACATCCTTTCTGCATGTAATGTAGTCTGATTTGTATTCGCTCGCTTAAAACTGTTGCATTTATTGTATATAATTGCTTCGTTACAGCTTTCTTTGCATAATCATAAGTTATGCTCTTGCATTGTGCATGTCATTTGCATTTTGCCCCAGCCTGCGGGCACATCTTTGTGTGGTTATATTGAATCTTTGCCTGAGTCTTTGGCCTTGTCAAAAATGGGTCGTCTCTGGTCTTTGACATTCACTCCCGCCACTTTGTGACTTTCGAGTTCTGTCAAATAGGGGCAACTGTAGACACTTCATTTTTTTACCGTCCTCATGACTTGGTTGTGCTTGCAGGTACATCCAGCCACAAGTTCGATTGCTCGTCGAGTGCTCGACTTTCGCGGCGGAACGTCACAGGTTTGAGCTTTCCAAACCCTGTATCCTTTCTGTCCCATTTTTGGACCATGTGTTGGTCCTTTCTGCTTGCTTCTTGTGAGGCAATGTCAACCACCTTTTGGCCCTGCTGGCCATGGTTTTTTTCCTGCCTGCTATTGATGAAGCCTGCCGGCCATCAATGAGGCACTGCCGGCCACAACTGATGGTCGGCAGAACACTTTGTCTCAGTAGATTTCACTCCAGATCTTTTGAGCCAGCTGATTTTCACTCATCCCTCCTCCATACACGTGTATGGAGGGATGAGGCCCTTTCTAAGCTTGTTGAACAAGCTTTGCTTGGCATTCTTCTATATAAGGAGAAACCCCTCCTCATTTTTAGAGGTGGAGCATATTTTGAAGAGATATATATCTTTCTCTATATTTCTCACTCTCTCTCTATATTGTGTTTGTTTTGTGCCTTAAAAGTCCATTTTCTTCTCACTTTTGCACTACAACACATAGTGATACACCACCACCTTTGGGCTGAGGTTCTTGAGAGTGTTATTTGAGCTCTGAAAGTTGGTTTCTGACCTCAGAGGTTGCTGGTTTCGAAGTTGAACTTCAAGGGTGAGTATATTCCCCTTTTAAGCCTTTGTTTGTATCTCATTTTGGCCATCCTTGCGTATTGTTTTAGGCCTTGCTTTCAATTGAAAAAAGTTCTGTATCTAAGTGCTTTTGGTGATTGTTTAAGGTCTCTTTGGTGTTAAAGATGTATAACCCTCTTGTGTGCCTTGTTTGGCCTTGTTTTGTGCCATGCCTTAAGGCCTTTGGGTTAGTCTTTGTTTGGCCTTCTAGCCACTAAAATCCAGTGGATTTTCAGTGGTAGGCATGTGGTTTTGAGGCCTCAAATCAGAGGGGGGTGACCCCCTCTCTTTTTGTTTTGTTTGCTTGAGTTATTGGCCTATCAAAGGAGCATGTATCCCTATACTTTTGAGGCTTAGTTCAGGCACTTTTTTGTGACTTCTAGGACCTTCCTTAACTCTGTCCATGGCTGGTTTGGTCACCTTATGCATGCTTCTTGTATGTGTAGTGTAATCCCATTTGTGGCTCATCAAAATAGCATGTTTGCCTAGCTTATGTTAAGTCCATTTCTGCATCACTTGCATTGTTATGCTTGTTTCCCTTAGTGCAAATGCTTTGACTAGCCTTGAGTTTTAAGGGAGCTTGCATGCTTAACTTGTGATGTTTGCATGCTTTGGAATCATTTGAAGTGTTATATCAGTGCATATTTCATGGTCATACACTTGCCTTTGTTATGCTTTCAATGCCTTGGAGGTTTGGCTCTTTGTGCCTCAAGAATGAAGTATTGTGCATGCCATCAAGCCTAGGCCTTTGGGTCATCATATCAATGCATTTTTGGTCTTGTTGTATCATGATGTAACTCTGTTTCATGTTGTCCAAGTCATGCCATGTTTGGTTTTAATAGGTGTAGTGTAATACCCCTTTTGTAGCCTTGCATGCTTCATGCTTTCGGCCTTTTGTTCTAGCTTGTATTGGCTAAGTTCAAGCATGTTTTTAGTCTCACCTTGACCTACCTTGGGACTGTTTTTGATGCCCTTGGCCCTTTGGGGCTTGCTTTGTATAGCCATGGCTTAAGTCCCTTTGCTAATTTCGAGCTTTGAGCTTTTTACATGCTTTGTTTGCCTTGCTAGGGTGGTTTGGCACCATTCCATGCATGTTTTCAAAACTTATGATGCTGTCACATATCCATGCTTGTCGCTCTTTAAGTGTGCTTATGAGTCGCATCTTTGTGCCTTAATCCTTAAGTCAATTGGCATGCATGTGTTGTCTCGCCTTTTCATGCTTTTCATACCATCATTTCAACACTATTGACCACTAATTTGGGTATGGTTGAGGTCTATCCATTTTGGTTTAAGTCTATTGAGCATTGTGTATGCCATGTAGTTCATCACATTGTGTATGCTATGTTGTATCATTGCATTTGTGTATGCCATGTTCATAGCATTGTGTATGCTAGTTGTTGTTCTTAGCATTGTGCATTGTGCATTGTGCATGCCATTAGCCTTATTAGGTTGTTCATGTTGCATTACATGTTTGCATGCTTGGTACCTTGCATGTTTGCATGCTTGAGATGTTTTGCATACTCGCATGTTTGAGTCGCATTGTGTTGCATGCATTGCATTGTGTTTGGCTCGGGTTTTAAGTCAAACATGAGAAACGAGGGACGTTTCATAATTGAAGTGATGAAACGTGTCTCAATTCTCGGTCGCCGATGCTCTTGACAATGCATGATAGAGTTCTAGGCATTTGTGTGTTTTTGTGCATTTATTTTACATTAAATTGCACAAGTGGAATCTTTGGCCATCATGCATCGAGATACGTGATTGATGGTCTTGGATCCGATTATGTCTCTCCCTTGATATTTCGAGGTGATGTGGGGTGGCATAGTGCGTACATATCCTTGGGAGACCCTCCCTTTCCTCTGTTTTGTGCTCTACTGCAGCTTGGTGTCACAGCACACCAGTGGCCGGCAGCCTCTCATTGTTGGCCGGCACCCCCCTCATCCTTGGCCGGCAGAATGCATCCTTGGTCGGCAGTGGGGTCGGCAGCAACTTCACACGGCTGACAGGCCACTGGTGCATTCCTCCGCATGGTTTTGGTAAGATCCAGCAGCTAGTTCTCAAGGACACCCTGCAGACAGAGCCTCTAAAGAGCATTTGGAGAGCTTTTCGGGACGAGTACCGAACATGCATCTTCAACTTCTTCAAGGCAGAGCTGAGGCAGCCTAGTTTACACACTTTAATGCTTGCTTGTTAGTTAGCTTCAATTTGTAATTTAATTAGTTAATTAGTTAATTTGTTAATTAATTAAGTGTTGTAATAATTAGTTGTAGCTAGTTATTCAATTTCGTTCTGTAATAATTAGTCTAATTAGCTTAATTAGATTAATTACTTAGCTTAGCTTAGATTAGCTTAGCGTGTTCATTCGGACCCTCCATCGAGAGGGCCTATTTTTGTAATAAGCGTGCGTGTGTATGATGCATGTCTTCCAACCCCCATTTCTTTCTCCCTTTCACTTAATCGCTTTCGATGGTTAGTTTTAAGGCATTTTCAATTAGCATACCTTATGCTTTGCATGCGTGCATCCATTCATCTGTCTTGCATGCACCGGGTTCGGCGTATCATACTAACTGCATTGTATTTCAATACCAAGTTGAATACATGTATCAAGTTGCATTTCATATGCCATCTTAGAATAGCCGAGCCTATTTTAGATGCATTTTCGCATGTGTTGCATTAGCCATCTTAACATGAACTAGGGTCATGCATTGATTTCTAACTAGTTCACTGTTTTGGTTCGGAGTACACTGTGAGTGTTTACGCTTTAGCATACTGCATGTGTGTTATTGATTGCCATGTATAGCATGCTTTAAGCGTTTAACTGCCTGAATGCCTATGGGTGAAGGTTAGATTACTTGAATTGGAGCAATTCATTGAAATCTTCGATTTAGCCTACTTGCGAGTAGCAAACTTCAAACTATTTTCAAACAAATGGATATGCAATGTTTTGTTCCAAATTAGGCGATCTAGTCTATACTTGTATGCTGTGCGCATCACGTAGTAAGATTAGCTAATTAACTGGAATAAGAGCACATGTGTTTTCAAAAACGAAATATCATGCTTAGTACAGGCCAATCTTTGATCGGGCGAGCGGGGGTGCTCATTGCATGATCTTCCCCTCTCGTACCCAAGTTCCCGAGCTGAGGCAAATTTGGTGATGACGGACACGTGGCCTTAGGCATGAGTCAGGGTTTCCTAAATTTTCCCCAAAATAAAATATTTAGGTGGTGACTCTGTATCTAGCAAAGCAGTCCATGTTTGGCACTTCTTTACAAAAATCAGTTTCCCAAAACGATTTGCCGGATTTGGACTCTTTGGTGATTTATCGGTCTTGCATTGCACTTTGCGAGACCAGATTTAGAACCGTGACATTGAGTCTGAACTGTAGTAGTAGCCTAATGAACAAAATGGGATTCCGCGCCCATTTCGCGCGTGGAGCCCGCGACGTTCGCGCGCGTCTACAGGTACTATCAGATAGCCATGTACCCCCCCGATGAGGAGAAGACTACATTTATCATCCCAAAAGGGCTGTATTGCAATAAGGTAATGCCTTTCGGGTTGAAAAATGCAGGAGCAACCTACTAGAGATTGGTGACAAAGATGTTCAGATATTTGATAGGCAAAACAGTAGAGGTATACATTGATGACATGGTCGTGAAGATCAAGGAACCTGAGGATCATCTGGAAGCCTTAAAGGAAGTTTTTGATATCCTTAGAACATATCGGCTTCGACTCAATGCATCGAAGTTTGCATTTGGAGTTGGGTCTGGTAAGTTCTTAGGATACTTGGTTACCAGAAAGGGCATTGAGGCAAGCCCGGATCAGATCAAGTCCATCCTAGAATTAAAGAGCCCAACATCAGCAAAGCAAGTGCAGATGTTGACTGGAAGGGCTGCAGCCCTGAATAGATTTATAAGCAGAAGCTCTGACAAGTGTAAACCTTTCTTTAACCTAGTAAAGAAAGCCACAGACTTCTTATGGACAGAAGAGTGCGAAGTCGCCTTGACCGACTTGAAGAAGTATTTGACCATAGCTTCAATTCTCTCAAATCTAGTACCTGGAGAGGAGCTGTTCTTATACTTGGCAGTTTCAAAACATGCAGTGAGTGCAGTAGTAATTAGAGAAGAGAAGGGAGAGCAAATGGCAGTTTACTACGTGAGTAAAACCCTAGCAGATGCAGAGACCAGATACCTACCCTTGGAGAAGTTAACACTGGCTTTAGTAA
The DNA here is from genome assembly GCF_004153795.1 of Camellia sinensis. Lineage (NCBI taxonomy): Eukaryota > Viridiplantae > Streptophyta > Magnoliopsida > Ericales > Theaceae > Camellia > Camellia sinensis. The sequence continues at coordinate 62,405 of NW_021027531.1, read as the reverse complement.
TGGCTTCCAAGAAGTTGAATTATTACTTCCAAGCCCATAAAATTGTGGTGTTAACTGAGCATCCTTTGAAGTTCCTGTTGCAGCAGGGAGATCTGACAAGCAGAATAGCCAGATGGGCAGTGGCCTTGGGCCAATATGACCAGGAATTCAGACCCAGAGTGGCAATCAAAGGCCAAGTTTTGGCCGATTTCGTGGTCAAGTTCACACCAGGCGCCATCATACATCGGGCTCCGTTGAGCCGAGGTATGAGATGTCTAAGTGAACAAGGAGAAACCCAGCTGGGGATAACAGAACAAAGGAAGGAAGAGAAACTCAGGCCCTGCAATATTTACATCGGCGACTCCTTCCGGCTATTTGTTAATGGCAGTTCAAACCGATAAGGAGCGAGGGCAGGAGTAATGCTAGTATCTCCAAATGGGCAGATACTGGAATAATCCATTCGTTTGGGGTTTAAGGCCTCAAACAATGAGCCAGAGTATGAAGCACTGATCGCAATATTAAAGCTGGCAGTTGCAATGGAAGCTAACGAGGTAATAGTCTTCTGTGACTCCCAGCTTATCGTCAACCAGGCAACAGGCGAATACGCAGCTCGAGATGAAAGGATGTCAGCCTATGTAAAGGAGGTGGACAGATTGGTAGCCTTATTCTAGAATTGCCGACTACAATAGGTTAGCCGAGATGACAACAGCCATGCTGATGCTCTGGCCAACCTGGTTAGTGCAATGAAACCTGGAGAGGCAAGGACGATAATGGTTGACTACCTGTCAGGTCCAAGCATAGAACCACTGAACACAGAGCATGACGCAGTGTGTGTGGAGATAGGACCAAGTGTAGACACCCCATTTTTGACCGCCCTTAAGACTAGGGCGCTACTGATGGTTTACTTGGTGGTGAAAGGTGTGTAAGGCAAAGGTTCAATTTCTTCGGCAAGGAGAGAGTCAAATCCTAACCTCACACCCCATTTTGGACCAAAGCTATTTTTGAATGGTTTTTAGACCTCAAAACCCTCTCTTTCAAAATGTTTTTGAAATAAAGTTCCTACGATGTTCCGAGGCTCGCATTTCGTTAAATGTTGCACTTTTCGGTAAACTGAGCGAGGACAAAGTGGAAATGAATGAAAAAGAGATGAAATCTTTGAAAAATCTTTCAAAACACCTTGTTCGGGGGTTTGGAGTTGAAGAAAAGAGGGGTAGAGGGAAGAAACTGAGTTGGGAAAGGAGTTGGGCATGAACCGTTAAGAGAGAGACGAGCGGTCCTCGCTAAATCAGGCCTATCTGTCCATACACTTGGATTTAAGCTATGAGGCTACTACCATTGGAAATAAGACTTCCGAGGCTTCATTTTGCACTGAAGAATCTCCTAAAGCCGAATCCGAACGGGAGAGGTATGGTTGGTTGAAGTTAGGCATCAATCCGATTGGACCGAAACTGAGCAGTCTTCACCAAAACAGGCATAACTTTTTTCACAATTGGAATTTTGATGCAAGGCTTCAACCATTGGAAATCTTAGTTCCGGGGCTTCATTCTGGACACAAGAATGACCTGAAAAGGCATCCAGGTGAAGGAGTTAGGCTTTCTTCAAGTCGGGGACTAGGACTGATTTTTATTGCCGGACTCTATGGGAGTGTGCCGGCCATGAATGGGTGCTTGAAGCTTATTTGGGACTTTGTTGGAGCTCCAAAAGGTGTTTTGGCTAAGATTTTGGGCTGGTTTTGCAGCTATGCATCAAGGGTAAGATCTTTCTCCCTTTAAGCTTGCTTTACACATTTGCTTGGCCATCTTTTCACACTACTTTGGGGCTGTTTTGGGGGTGGTGTTGAACTATGAAAACCTCTATTTTTCCTCTTTTTTTCAGTACTAAAAGTCTTGGTTTGTGCCTTGGTTGGCTAGGGGGTTATCCTCCCTTTTGCTCCTTGGCTTGTAAGGCCTTGTGAGCTAACTTTCAAACTTTTCAAACAAATTCTTTTTGGCCTTAGAACCACTAAAATCTAGAGGATTTTCAGTGGTAAAAACCCTATTTTGAGGCTCAAAATAGGAGGGGGTTGTCCCCCATCCTCTTGTCTTTCTTGCTAGTGTTGATGGCCAACCAAATGAGCATGTGTTTTTACTTCTTTACGGCTTTGTTTAGGATCATTTTTGTGACTTATCATGCCTGCCATAACTCTGTTTTTGGTTGTCTTGGTCATCTCTTGCATGCTTATTGCACTTGTAGTGTAAATCGTCTTTGCTAGCCTTGTTAGCCTTACAAAGTAGCATGCTTTTGTGGTTTGAATTAGCTTAGCTCAAGCATGTTTTTGTTGTTATTTTGACATGTTATAACTCTGATTTTGATTGGTGGACTCACTCCTTGCATGGTTTATACACTTGTAGTGTAAATCTCATAAACTAGCTTTGTATGCTTCATGAAGTAGCATGTCATTCTAGCTTGCCTTGAGTCCATTTCAGCATGTTTTTGGTGATGTTTTTCCATGTCATACCTCTTTTAGGGTTTGGTTTGGTCACCTCTTGCATGCTCCATGCACTTATAGTGCATTTCCATGAATTAGCCTAACATGTCATTCTAGCATGTTTTTGGCTTAAATTCAAGAAGCTTTTGTCCATGTTTTAGCATGCTCTAGCTCTGATTTTGGTTGTTTTGGCCATGCATGACTTGCTTTGTATAGCCATGGTTCAATCTAGCTTGTTAGCTTTGTACACCAAGTCCATTAGCATGTATTACTTGGACTATTTGAATGATTTGGCATCATTTGTTATGCGATTTCAGTCCATGTTTCATGGCCATGCACTTGCATCTTTCACTATTTCAATGCGTTGGAGGGTTTGCCCCTTTATGTCTTAATATGAGTCATTGCGTATGCCTTCATGCCTAAGCTTGTGAGCTATCATTTTGATGTGTTTTTGGGGTTATTATGCCATGATATAACTCTGATTTTTGTTGCTAAAGTCATTCCATGCTTGGTCTTAATAGGTATAGTGTAATCCACCATATTTGCCTTGTATGCATTGTGCCTTATGCCCTTCATGTTAGCTCGTTTTGGCTTCCTTCCATACATGTTTTAGTATCACTTTAACATGTTTTAGGACTGTTTTGGGTTGCCTTTGCCATATGCTTCATGCTTTGTATAGCTGTAGTGCAATTGGCCTTGCTAGCTTTGTGTTTTGATGACTCATGCATGCTATCTTTGAGCTATTTAGATGATTTGGCATCATTTAATACTTCATTTCAGAGCTTATAGCATGACTATATTCCCACTTCTTTCATGTTTTAAATGCCTTTGAGTATTGTGCGTTGTTGCCTTGTTTATGGCTTAGCTTGTATGCTTGCATGCCTAGGTCTTTGAGCCTCCATCTCAGCATGTTTTGGTCCATGTTAAGACCTACTTGAGCTCTGTCCATGCTTAGTTCATGCATTGGTGCCATGTATTGCGTGCCTCCTTTGTAGTCCTCTTTACTAGCTTCATACTTTAAGGACCTTTGCATGCTATGCTTGTGTTGTTTGAATGATTTGGTATCATTTCATACCTTAGTTCAGTGCATTTAGTGTTGTCGCACTTCCATGTTTATCACTCCTTGAGCACTCTTGAGAGTTGTGCTCTTAGGCCTAATTGATTGGCCAATGCATTGTGCATGCATGCCTTGTCTTTTGGTGCCTTGTTTTGGTGTTTTGGCCACTGATTTGGGCATGACCGAGATCTATCCATTTTGGTTTAAGTCCACTAAACATTGCACATGCCATGTAGTTCATAGCATTGAGTATGCCACCATTTGCATTGTGTATGCTAGTTGTGCTTGCCATTAGCCTTGTTAGGTTATTCATGTTGCATTGCATGTTTGCATGCTTGAGTCGCATTGTGTATGCCATGCTTGTGTTGCATTTTGTTTGGAATAGGTGTTAGTCCAAACACGAGAAAAGAGGGACGTTTCATACTTGAAGTGTTGAAACGTGCCTCAATTCTCGGTCGCCAATGCTCTTGACGATGCATGATAGAGTTCTAGGCATTTATGTGTTTTTGTGCATTCATCTTACATTGAATTGCACAAGTTGGATCTTTGGCCATCATACATCGAGATGCGTGATTGATAGTCTTGGATCCGATTATGCCATTCCATTGATGTTTGGAAGTGATATGGGGTGGCATAGTGCGTACATACCCTTGGGAGACCCTCCATTTCCTCTATTTTGTGCTTTGTTACAGTTTGGTGTCACAGCACACCAGTGGCTGGCAGTGCCACACAGATGGCCGGCACCCTTGCATCCTTGGCCGGCAGTGCCTACTCTTGGCTGGTAGATGGCCGGCAGCATCTCCTCATGGCCAACAGGCCACTGGTGCATTCCCCAACATGGATTTAGTAAGATCCTACAGCAAGTTTTTAAGGACACCCTGCAAACAGAGCCTCTAAAGAGCATTTGGAGAGCTTTCGGGACGGGAATCGAGCATGCATATTCAACTTCTTCAAGGCAGAGCTGAGGCAGCCTAGTTTACATATTTTAAAACTTAGCATGAATTTGTAATTTACTTAATTAATTTGTTTAATTAGTTAAGAGTTTTGTAATAATTAATTAGGTAGGATAGTTAGTTAATTAGTTAGCTTAGCTTATTATTTGGACCCTCCGTCGAGAGGGCACAATTTTGTAATAAGTGTGCGTGCGTGTGTGCATGTCTTCCAACCTCCATTTCTTTCTCCCTTTTACTTAACCGCTTTCAATGGTTAGTTTAGGGTCATTTTCAATTAGCATACTTATGCTTGCATGCGTGCATCCATTCATCTGTCTTGCACGCACTGGGCTCGGCGCATCATACAAACTGCATTGTATTTCAATTCCTATTTGAATACATGTATCAATTGTTGCATTTCACATGCCATCTTAGAATAGCCGTGCCTATCTAGTTGCATTTTCGCATGTGTTGCATTAGCCATCTTAACATAAGTTAGGATCATGTATGATTACTAACTAGCTCTTGTTTTGGCTCAGAGTACACTGTAAGTGTTTACGCTTTAGCATACTGCATATGTGTTATTGATTGCCATGAAAGCATGCTTGCCATGAGGCTAACTGCTTAGTTGATATAACTGCCTGAATGCCTGTGGGTGAAGGTTGGATTGCCTGAATTGGAACAATTCATCAAATCCTTGTTTTAGCAAACTTCAAACCATTTTCACAAACGAATATGCAATGTTTTGTTCCAAATTAGGTGATCTAGTCTATACTTGTATGCTGTGCGTATCACATAGTAATTCTAGGTTAATAATTAGAATAAGAACGCATGTGTTTTAAAAAACAAGATATCATGTTAGTAAAGGCCGATCTTTGATTGGGCGTGTGGGGGTGCTCATTGCATGACCATTCCCTCTCGTACCCAAGTTCTAGAGCCGAGGCAACTTTGGTGATGACGAACACGTGGCCTTAGGCACGAGTCAGGGTTTCCTAAATCCCCCAAAACAAAATATTTAGGTGGCGACTCTGTATCTGGAAAAACAGTCCATATTTGACACTTCTTTACAAAAATCAGTTTTCCAAAACGATTTGCCGGATTTGGACTCTTTAGTGATTTATCGGTCTTACATCGCACATTGTAAGATTAGATTCAGAACTGTGACATTGAGTCCGAACTGTAGTAAGTTTAGAACAAAACAAGATTCGCCCCATTCGCGCGCGGAGCTCGTGACGTTCGAGCATGTCTACAGTTTCTGGTGACTCTGCTGGGGATTTAGAGAACCTGACTTGAACTCATGATATGTTGTTTTGATTACACTTATGTGTTTCTTTGCATTGCATTTGCATTGGTGCGCCTAGGACACCGTGTTTGCCGTATGCTATTCCTGAACGGTTTGCCGGAGGCCCGCTTGGAAAAGCATGCCATAAGGCTGACCGGTTGCGGGTTCTGCCACGACAGGAACACAAACCTCAGTTTTTACCAGGGCACCCCTTTTGACCATTCGACCTAGTGCATATCGGAATCCATAGTGACTATTCTAAACTAGGACAGGTTGCTTACCTGAATATAGGTTGTTTGAAACCGCTGCATGCATAGTGAAACCCTAGCTCCTGACAAAATAGGACAGGGAAACCCTACCCTTCTGTAGGGGTGTTTTGGCTCTTATTTACTTGCTATGTGCTTTTAGAGTGTGCCTCTATAGGAATGCATGTATTAGTTTGCAAGTCTGGGTATCAGAATTGAGGGCATCAGTATTTTGGGGGAATTAGTTTTACCTAAAGGCATCAGTTTACAAGCACAATTTTGGGCAAAATTCAGTAAAGAGTACAGTTATTCAGCTATGCTTATATCTGTTCTGGTGAAATCGGGTTGAGATGCTGCCTGTTTTCTCTTTTGCTAGGTGGTCTTGGAACCGTAGCTTCAGAAGGCTCCAATATCCCCCCAGTATACCGGACTTGTGTTGATAGACTTCGTCAGGTCAGAGATTCAATTCAAGGACAACCAGTGTTTCTTTCGCCAGTGGTAAGGCAAAGAAAGGCCAGTCAGGCACAGATCACCAGTTTAACAGTCCTTAGATCAGCGGTCATTATCCATCTCACCTGTGCGCAGTTGGGTTAAGATATCTGCTTTTACCTCAGGGAGATATACCGGTTGTTCAGTTAGATCAGCACAATATGGCATCTATGGAGAATATGATGCGTCAGCTCCAGGAGAGTATGCAAGCCATGCAGTAGGATGCTGCCCGTCAAACAGAGTTTACCGTACACCAAGCCGAGGTTATCGCCCAACAGGCAGAAATGATTGGTAGACTTAAGCAACAGTAACAACCACAGCAAGCCAGAGTATCTGCTTCGCACCCACCTCCTCTCCCACCTAGAGTTCCAATACTCGGGGAGACTGCAAATGTCCAGGAAAATACGAACATTCCAACGGGCCAACTCCGCCCCCAATCCTACCCCAGCTATCCAAAGCGCCCACCAATCTAGTGGATTTACCATTTGAGTTCGAGGTGGGTCCAACAGCGCTAAAAGTGAGCAATCTAGAAAAGCTTTTCAAGAAAGCTCAAGGCGTAAAATCCATTCTGGACATAGAGGATGGATACACCGATTCGGCCGTGACTTTGTCGGACCGGTTCAAGATGCCACATATCGACCGCTTCGATGGTTCTGGAGACCCAATGGTGCACCTCCACCTATTTTCTGATATCCTGAGGCCAATGGGCTTGACTATAGCCCAGAAGCTGTCACTATTCGGCCGAACCATGTTTGGGATAGCCGCAATCTGGTATGTGGAATTGGAGAACTCTGTGAAACAGAATTGGGAAGAGATGGCTGAGGCCTTCATTGCTTAATACTCCTATAACACACAGATCGAGGTTACAACTCGTGATCTTGAAGTCACCCGCCAAGAGCCAAAGGAGGGTTTTTCAGAGTTTGTGACGAAATGGAGAGCAAAGGCCTCGATGGTGGCTACAAGGCCTTCCGACAAAGACCAGATCAGGATGGTTGTGCGCAACCTCCAACCCAGGCTAATGCAAAAGATGATAGTCTTGCCCCTCCCTACCTTTGTTGACTTGCATGAGCTTGGGGTACAGATTGAGGACGCTATGAAGCAGGGCCTTATTGACCAGGAGAAGGAGCAGCCCAGGAGGGCGTTTTCCCGCAGTTCGAATGCGACCACCAGTGGTGATGTAGCTGCAAGATCTTCTGAAGTGGGCATGGTCACCACCACCATATCAAAAACAGCTACCCCATTCACCTGTGCGTCCGGAAGTAGCTCACAAAAAACCAAATATCCACCTCGAGTCAAGAGGGTTTTTACCCCACTTTATATGCCTTTGTCAAAGGCTCTAGAGGTCTTACTCCGGAAAGGACATCTGAAACCGTTAGAACAACGGACTCTACCTGATCCTATCCCTCCAAAGCATGACCAGACTAAATACTGTGCCTACCATCAACAAACCAGTCATGACACTGACAGTTGCTTTCGTCTTCGCCATGATGTACAAGATCTGTTTGACAACAAGGTCATCGCCGCACCAGCTCAGCAAAGTCTATCGCCACTGGATCAGTGAACTTGGGGGATAGTACGAATATGTGATTAGGGGATGAACCACCTGCGGGCGGCGCTCAGTTTACTCCAGATGTGGCGTTTGGCACGCACTATTCTGACCATTTGCGAATGCTAGTTTTGTACTTTCTGACTCAAGTATTTGGGCCAGTCTTGTTATGTTGTATATAGTCAGTCTTTTTGTACTAAGTTAGTTAGGTCTATCTTGTTGTATCGAGTCAGTCCTGTTGTATAGGAGTCGAGTGATTTCAGGGACGTTACCTCGGATATCACTTGCTTGTTTTGTGTTTGTCTTTTCGCTTTCTTCTAAGTTTGTTTCTGCCGTGGAGTCAGTTGTGCCAACAGATCTGAATGAAACAGCAGTAATTTTCACACTCTTGTGTTTGCCAAAAGTTTTGAATGAAATGGCAGTGCATTTCACCTGCTCTTTTGTGCCTTGAAATCATTACATTGAACTAAGCTTTTCAAAACTTTTTTAACATGGTGATGCAAACAAAGAGGAAGGAATTCCTCGGTATTTGCAAAAATTTGATCAATTGAGAGAAAGAGAGACATGCTAAGCCCATTAATGAATGAAACCATGTTTGTTAATGTGAGTACTGAGAAGGATCCTGGCTTGATCCAGATTGGTTCTACATTGTCTTCAGCGTGAGCGATTAGTCGTTTTCTTTAAAGATTTCAAAAAAAAAAATGTTTTGCGCCGTCCTGTGAAGACCTGTGTGGAATCGCTCTTGAGATTGTGCAGCTTAGGATCGCTCTCGGCCTCAAGACTCGACCCCTTTTGCTTTCAAACCTTGAACTTGGATTTTGTTCAATGGTCAACCACAAAGGAGGCCCGCCAGGCCAGAGTTGAAACAACCCTCAAACTAAGGGGCAAGAAACTCAGATCAAGAAGATAAGATGTTATCAAAAGAAGCTTGCAAAGCTAGACCAGAAGCAGCCCTTGAACTAGGGGCAAGAAATGTCAGACGTGCTTGAAGAGCCAAAGATGGATCATTCTACAAATCAATGAAGACTGGCAAGAATGCCAAATCCTAGAAGGGAGGAAAGAAGAAAGTATTGCTGAAGGTCAATTGAGTTCCAATCCACAACACTAGGGGCAAATTCAGACCACATTGGATGGACTTCTACATTATCAGCGAACAACAGTCACTCTCCTGAATTCAGATGGCTTCGAGATCTCAAAACCATTTGACATGGACAAAGCTACACTGTTACCCTTGATAGGCTTACTGGGCCGAAAACTGGAAGGGCGACCCAGGAAAAAGTTAGAGCAAGAAAAAGAAGAAAAGAAATGAAAAAAAAAAGAAAAGAAGAACCAAAGAAGAAAAGATTCAAAAAACAGAAGAAAAGAAATGAAAAAAAATGAAAAGATAAGAAAAACAGAGCTCGCAAGGTTGAAAACTTGGAAGGGCGGCCTTAGCAAAAGTTAGAGCGTAAAAGGAGAGGTTAATACCCGAGTGTACCTTAACCCCGAACTACGTAAGGCTTGATTCCTATGTTTGGGATACGTAGGCAACTTCATTCTGAAGTCCAGCCGTAAAACGCTTCAAATTCAGTTGTCTTGTCTATGAGATTGAACGGGTTATCTTTGTCATTTCTGTATCCAAGAGTTCGGTTGTGACCTTTACCATGAGAATTGGTTACAGTGCACTGTGGTACTATTCAAACAAGGGGCAATTTTCCATTGTTTTGGGTCTGAGGTTGTGCATCTCGAGGGTAAATTCTGTGTTGGTCGAGCAGTGGCCATTTGCAAAAACAGTTTTTGAGAATTTTTACTAAGGTTGACTAATTTTCTCGAAAAATTATTTTATTTTTCCAAAACTGGACCTTTTCTTGGACCCAAAAAAGGAAAATCTTCAGTGCTCATAACCTAACTTGCATGATTTCAAATCAGAAAATCAAACAAATATGCTAATCTAACTCTCATCTTGGTTAAAAAAATTTTAGTAGAAAGCCAAAACAAAAAAATGGTCAAAATGATGAACTAGGGGCACAGTTGAGTCAGATGTTCTATCTTTTCCCCATTGTTAACATACTTGCCAGAAAGGGCACTCTACCTGCCAGAAAAGGGCAGAACTGAAATTAACAGCAAAATGCCGAAAGCTATCTTATCCTTCGAGCAGCGACGTATCAGGCTAAGTGCAAAGCACGAACTGGATTGGATCAAGATATTCCACTCCCTCGTCTGGACACATCTGATCACGTCCAAACATCCCAGTAGAGCATCGTTAACCGATGTCAGCTGCAGATTTGCTACACACCCAGTTGTAGCGTAACCCCTCTGTGGGAGAAGTTCACTGTTGTGAGCAGAAAAAGAAGAATCTAGCAGAATGCTAGGGGCACGAGCCCACAACCTCCTGTTTATCCATCAACCACCCAGGGGAGGGATAAAAAGAGAAGAGAGATTGAAGAATAGAGAGATGTGCGCTGAGAGAAAAAGTGAGGAAAATGGCTTTTTCAGAAAACTAGAGATTGAGTGCCAAGTGATGTGAGAATGACAAGTGAGAAAGGGTGGAAACCATACCCAGAGAAACAGGCTCCCTATGCACATTTGAGTCTTGTGTTTTGTTGTTTGTCTCGATTCTTGTTTTGAGTCGTTTCGGATGTCAATAGATGTGTTTAGGTTGTTTTACCTTTATTTTCCTTTGTTGAGTCGTGGTGCGCTGTGTTCAGTCGTAGGCTCAATACCCAGTTGAAAACTTATTCTCACTCTCAATTTCAAAATAAATCATTTTGTGCTCAGAGCGCTGTGCCATTCTCCACATTTGTGCAAACCAGGTTTTGTTCTTTCGTAAAACTGTAGGGTTCAACCCAGGTCATGTGAGAACAGTAAAACCAGGGCCTATCTGAAGCTATATAGGTTCCAGATTGCAAAGCAAAAGAAAAGAGGGAAATTGTCAGGCATCTGAGTTTGTTTTAACTTCAGTAAGTTTCGAGATTGCTTTTCGTGTGTACCTCTTCAGGTCTTGCCAATGCTTCGAAGTATGAGTGTGCCTCTACCTCAAGCTTAAGATCAAGTCTGCTTCAAGCCAGGATGGCGATCAGAAGTGCTCTCCCGAGTACCAGTCCCTGCCAGGGGCATCTTGGTCGTGTTTGCAATGAGTTCCTAGGAGACCAACTGCGACAGTGGAAACTAGAGTTCCAATGGCTGTTGCCTAGAACGCAAAGGTTCGGGATTTCTGAGACTAAAGCCTGGTTTAAATACCCAGGGGTGTATCCCAGGTTTGAAATCTGTATGGAAGCCCCATAGGTTGAGATAGCGTGTGTGCGCCTCAATTCTGGATACTGAACCAACCTAGTCTATCACCCCGTTGGAGAATAGGGAAAGTTGTGAATATGGTCGGGAAAAAAAGTGGCATCCGTGGCTTCTACATACAGAGGTTACCCCTTGTCAGCATATCAGAACCTTTATACCGTGAGTTGAAGGTAAGAGTTCAAAGAACACAAGGTAAGTGTTCGAGGAACACAATGGGAGATCCCTGTCAGAGTAGAGTGGTTCATCGCTACTCGCATCCCCTGAGGTACTTTCTAAATTGCTGCTGTGTTTGTTTATTGCGTTCTTTAAACATCATGCATTATATTGCATTGTACCTATCAAGTTTCTTTCTCATTCATGCACGATATTGTATGTACGGTTCATTCAAATAAGTTTCGTTTAGGATCATTCACTTAGTGTATCAATCACACTTCATTGATTTAGAGTATCAATCACACTTCACTCACTTAGTGTATCAATCACACTTCATTCACTTAGTGTATCAATCACACTCTCTTCACTTAGTGTATCAATCACACTTCATTCATTTTGTGTATCTATCACACACATTCTCACTTAGTGTATCAATCACACTTCATTCACTTAGTGTATCAATCACACTTCATTCATTTTGTGTATCTATCACACACATTCTCATTTTGTGTATCTATCATGCACATATTCACTTTTGTGTATCTATCACACACATTCTCATTTTCTGCATCTATCACATTTTGTGTTCGCCTTTAGTTTATCTATCATACTCTGTTCAATTAGTGCATCTATCACACTTTGTGTTCACCTTTAGTGTATCTATCATACTTTGTTCACTTAGTGCATCTATCACACTTTGTGTTCACCTTTAGTGTATCTATCATAATCTGTTCACTTAGTGCATCTATCACACTATGTGTTCACCTTTAGTGTATCTATCATACTTTGTTCACTAAGTGTATCTATCACACTTTGTGTTCACCTTTTGTGTATCCATCACACTTTGTTCACGAAGTGCATCTATCACACTTTGTGTTCACTTTTTGTGTATCCATCACACTTTGTTCACTTAGTGCATCTATCACACTTTATGTTCACCCTTTGTATATCTATCACACACTCACTTTGTGTATCCATCACACTCGCTTCACTTTGTGTATCTATCACACGTTTACTTTGTGTATCTATCACACAGCGCCTACTTTGTGTATCTATCACACGCTCGCTTTGTGTATCTATCACACGTTCATTTTTTATATCTATCACACTACGCTCACCTTGTGTATCTATCACACTATTCTCATTTTGTGTATCTATCACACATGCTTGTCCATTTAGTGTATCTATCACACTTCATTCGATTTGTGTATCTATCACACATGTTCGCTAAGATTGCATGATTTTCTTACATCCTTTCTGCGTGAGATGTAGTTTGGATCGTGTTTACATGCTTGTGTACGAGTTTGCTGTAGCATTTCTTCACACAACATTCGCTTAAAATGTTGCATTTATTTTGCATAATTGCTTCATCATAGCTCTCTTTGCTTGATCATAAGTTATGTTCGACATTGTGCATGTCATTTGCATCTTGCCCCTGCCTGCGGGCGCATCTCTTTATTATCTTGCCTGTTTGTCTAAATCTTTGGCCTTGTCAAAAATGGTTCGTCTCTGGGCTTTGACATTTACTCCCGTCATTTCTTGACTTTTGAGTTCTATCAAAGAGGGGCAACTGTAGACACCCCATTTTTGACCGCCCTTAAGACTTGGGCGCTACTGATGGTTTACTTGGTGGTGAAAGGTGTGCAGGGCAAAGGTTCAATTTCTTTGGCAAAGAGAGAGTCAAACCCTAACCTCACACCCCGTTTTGGACCAAAGCTATTCTTGAATGGTTTTTAGATGTCAAAACCCTCTCTTTCAAAATGTTTTTGAAATAAAGTTCCTACGATGTTCCAAGGCTCGCATTTCGTTAAATGTTGCGCTTTTCGGTAAACCGAGCGATGACAAAGTGGAAATGAATGAAAGAGAGATGAAATCTTTGAAAAATCTTTCAAAACACCTTGTTCGGGGGTTTGGAGTTGAAGAAAAGAGGGGTAGAGGGAAGAAACCCAGTTGGGAAAGGAGTTGGGCATGAACTGTTAAGAGAGAGACGAGCGGTCCTCGCTAAATCAGGCCTATCTGTCCATACACTTTGATTTAAGCTATGAGGCCACCACCATTGGAAAGAATACTTCTGGGGCTTCATTTTGCACTAAAAAAATCTCCTGAAGCCGAGTCCGGACGGGAGAGGTATGGTTGGTTGAAGTTAGGCATCAATCCGGTTGAACCGAAACTGAGCAGTCTTCACCAAAATAGGCATAACTTTTTTCACAATTGGAATTTTGATGCAAGGCTTCACCATTGGAAATCTTACTTCCGGGGCTTCATTCTGGACACAAGAATGACCTGAAAAGGCATCCAGGTGAAGGAGTTAGGCTTTCTTCAAGTCGGGGACTAGGACTGATTTTTGCTGCCAGACTCTATGGGAGTGAGCTGGCCATGAATGGCCAATGGCGGCCCTATGCCATCCAAAAATGACCCCATGGAAGCCAAAAATGATAAGGTGCCGGCCATTGCTGAAAAGATCAGTTTTGAACAGATATTTTGCTCCAGCTTGCTCCAGCTGTCTTTTTTGAGATATTTTCGACCAAAAGCTTTGAATTGCTATATATGAAGCCTTATATTTCATTTTCAAAGGGGTTAGAACTTCTTGAGCAAGTTTTGAGAGCTCCTCTCACTAAAACTCCCTCTTTCTCTACAATTTTCAGAGTTTGATCTCTGCCTCTCTCTCTAAAGCCTCTCCCTCTTGCCTTTTGTGCATGCAAGTAGAGAAATACCTCTCTTTTGCCTAGACATCCTTGGTGAAAGTGGTCCATCTTTGGGAGGAGGTTGCTTGAAGCTTACTTGGGACTTTGTTGGAGCTCCAAAAGGTGTTTTGGCTAAGATTTTGGGCTGGTTTTGCAGCTGTGCATCAAGGGTAAGACCTCTCTCCCTTTAAGCTTGCTTTACACATTTGCTTGGCCATCTTTTCACACTACTTTGGGGCTGTTTTGGGGGTGGTGTTGAACTATGAAAACCTCTGTTTTTCCTCTTTTTTTTAGTACTATAAGTCTTGGTTTGTGCCTTGGTTGGCTAGGGGTTTGCCCTCCCTTTTGCTCCTTGGCTTGTAAGGCCTTGTGAGCTAACTTTCAAACTTTTCAAACAACTTCTTTTTGGCCTTAGAACCACTAAAATCTAGAGGATTTTCAGTGGTAAAAACCCTATTTTGAGGCTCAAAATAGGAGGGGGTTGTCCCTCCTCCTCTTGTCTTTCTTGCTAGTGTTGATGGCCAACCAAATGAGCATGTGTTTTTACTTCTTTATGGCTTTGTTTAGGATCATTTTTGTGACTTATCAGGCCTGCCATAACTCTATTTTTGGCTGTCTTGGTCATCTCTTGCATGCTTATTGCACTTGTAGTGTAAATCCTCTTTGCTAGCCTTGTTAGCCTTACAAAGTAGCATGCTTTTGTGGTTTGAATTAGCTTAGCTCAAGCATGTTTTTGGTGTTATTTTGACATGTTATAACTCTGATTTTGATTGGTGGACTCACTCCTTGCATGGTTTATACACTTGTAGTGTAAATCTCATAAACTAGCTTTGTATGCTTCATGAAGTAGCATGCCATTCTAGCTTGCCTTGAGTCCATTTTAGCATGTTTTTGGTGATGTTTTTCCATGTCATACCTCTTTTAGGGTTTGGTTTGGTCACCTCTTGCATGCCCCATGCACTTATAGTGCATTTCCATGAATTAGCCTAACATGCATCATGCTTTAACATGTTATTCTAGCATGCTTTTGGCTTAACTTCAAGAAATTTTTGTCCATGTTTTAGCATGTTCTAGCTCTGATTTTGGTTGTTTTGGCCATGCATGACTTGCTTTGTATAGCCATGGTTCAATCTAGCTTGTTAGCTTTGTGCACCAAGTCCATTAGCATGCATTACTTGGACTATTTTAATGATTTGGCATCATTTGTTATGTGATTTTAGTCCATGTTTCATGGCCATGCACTTGCATCTTTCACTATTTCAATGCGTTAGAGGGTTTGCCCCTTTATGTCTTAATATGAGTCATTGCGTATGCCTTCATGCCTAAGCTTGTGAGCTATCATTTTGATGTGTTTTGGGGGTTATTATGCCATGATATAACTCTGATTTTTGTTGCTAAAGTCATTCCATACTTTGTCTTAATAGGTGTAGTGTAATCTACCATATTTGCCTTGTATGCATTGTGCCTTATGCCCTTCATGTTAGCTCGTTTTGGCATCATTCCATACATGTTTTAGTATCACTTTAACATGTTTTAGGACTGTTTTGGGTTGCCTTTGCCATATGCTTCATGCTTTGTATAGATGTAGTGCAATTGGCCTTGCTAGCTTTGTGTTTTGATGACTCATGCATGCTATCTTTGAGCTATTTAGATGATTTGGCATCACTTAATACTTCATTTCAGAGGCTATAGCATTGTCATGTTCCCACTTCAATCATGCTTTAAGTGCCTTTGAGGGTTGAGCATTTGTTACCTTGTTCTAGCTTAGCTTCTATGCGTGCATGCCTAGGTCTTTGAGCCTTCATCTCAGCATGTTTAAGTCTTCGTTTAGACCTAATTAAGCTTTGTCCATGCTTAGTTCATGCACTTGTGCCATGTATTGCATGCCTCCATTGTAGTCTTCTTTGATAGCTCCATGCTTTAAGGACCTTCGCATGCTTTACTTGTGTTGTTTAAATGATTTGGCATCGTTTATCATCTCATTTCAGTGCACTTAGTGTTGTTACACTTCCATGCTTTTCACTCTTTAGGTGTTCTTGAGAGTTGCACCTTTATGCCTCAATTGGTGAGCCAATTGGCATGCATGCTTGTATGCGTTTTCGGTGCCTTCATTTTAGCATTATGGCCACTGTTTTGGCATGACTATGGTCTGTCCATTTCAATTTATGTCCATTGAGTATATGGTTTGCATGTTGTTGCATGTTTGGTGCATTGCACATTGTTGCCCTTGTTGCATTGCATTGCTCATGCATGCATTACATTGTGTTAAGAACCCTTATGATTGCCTTGCATTGAGTATGCCATCTAGTTCTTAGCATTTAGCATTGTGTATGCCATGTTATGCCTTGCATTGTGTATGCTAGGTTGCTAGTTGCATTGAGTATGCCATGTAGTTGCATGTTCGCATGCTAAGGTTCCATTACATAGCATTGTGCATGCCATGTTTCCTGCTTGGAAGGGAGAGGAAAGGGTTTTTAGAGAGAGAGAGACCTAACAAGAGTGA
>NW_021027531.1:15174-31610 GCF_004153795.1 Camellia sinensis | reverse complement strand
CTAGAGTTCCGGTTAGAAACAGCGTTGATCAAGTGCTTTTCCAACAAGACTCCCAGAAGCCCAAGGATCCAATCAACATCTTAGAAACTACATTCCATACCCACATAGTCACATAAGCATGTTATCACTTAAGCCTAACAAGATCTTCGGGAAAGACATCCGAATATTCACAAACCACCCTCGGCAATACATGCTGGGTCTCACCACTCTCACCACTCTCAAAGCTAATCACTTCCCAACTAAGCTCACTTCGCCCTCGCGAATCATACCCCGGTGGCAAAACACTACCAACCCGGTCTCCCAAGAAATGGAACCACTCCCCGCTCAAGGTACATAACGTGACCCTCTGGCGGTAGCAATCGATAACAGCCCGGTATGACGGTAGCTAGTCCATACCCAAAATAACATCAAAACCCTTCATGGGCATGACAACAAACGGAAAAGGAAGCCTATGGTCGGCGACCTCTATATCACAACCTCTAACACCCTGTTTCAGGATCAAATCACCACCAAGAGGTGACACTACACAAATAGGAGATGCTAACTGTGCTAACTCCAATTCCAAAACAGATGCAAATGCAGCAGATACAAAAGAATGAGATGCACCCGTGTCTATCAACACATTAGCAACCGAGTTGCAAAACAGAAAAGTACCTCTCACTACCGATGGAGCCGGTACTAAATCCTGCGCAGTAACAGCATACACGCGCCCTGTAGGCCCCTGGTCTACCTGCTCACCTCTAGGACCATACGACTGTTGCACTGACTGGGACGACGAAGCCCCCAGATTGGCCCTCGAGGCCTGCACAGACCGAGCTGGCTGAAATCCCTGCGTCTGTCTAGAACCAGACGCTCCCGAAGTGGCACTCAACTACGGGCAAAACCTCTTCAGGTGCCCAGGCTGACCACATTGATAACAAGACAAAGGCTGGCCTCTGCCCTGATTCTGGCCCTGAGACAAGGGCTGCCCCCTGCCCAAACTCTGACTCTGCGGTCTAGCTGAAGAAGAAGCAGCTCTCTGACCCCCACCCTTCTGCGGGCAAACAGAAACCTTGTGACCCAGCTGCCCACACTTGTAACAAGCAAACTCCCCCTGATTGCCTCTCCCCGAGCCTGTACTTGGCACTGGAAAGGTCGATCTAGAAACTACTCCCTGAGACTGCTGAGGGTTATAACCCCTCTGCCTCCTGCCATCACCCTGGCCATCTTGGCTCCTCTTGGAGCCCCTTTGCTCTTCCTCTTCTTCCTGCATCATAATTTCCATATGAGCAGCGGCATCTACCAGGTGTCTATACTCTCGGATATAAGGCCCACCAACTCTCAACTTGAGGCCCTGCCTCAACTTCCGCTCAAACTCATAGCAACGACGTTCCTCGGACGCCACCAGTTCAGGTGCAAACCTGGACAGACTGGTAAAAGTAGCCTCAAACTCGGCCACTAACAAGCCCTGCTGCTTAAGCCGGCTAAACTGGTCCCTCAGCTTCTCCCTATCTGCTGCAGACAAAAACCTCTCCTGAAAAGCATTCACAAACGCCTCCCATGTACCACCAACACGAGCCTTCTCGTACTTCCACCATTGACCCGCATCTCCCGTCAACTGGAAGGATGCCAAGGTCACTTTCAAAGCTCCGTCCTCAATGCCAAGCATCTCGAACGTCTTACTCATTTGTTCTAACCACTCGCCAGCCTTCAGTGGTTCCTTTGGATCTCCAACAAACTCGTCCGGGTTAGACCGGAAGAACTCCCTCTTCAAGAATGAAGGCCCCGCCTCAGCTGCCTAATTCCCAGCTCTGAGAATACCCAAAACTCCTGCTATCTCTCATGCCAAGGCACTCATAGCCTGCTGACCCGATGGCTCGGCCGCATTGGCCTGACCAACTCCTTCCTGCACTGCCGGAACCTCCTCCGTTAAAGGCATCTCCTGCCTACCACGTCTGCCACGCCTACCGCGTCCTCATCCTGACATCCTGATAAAGGTAACCAAGACTATTAGCACATCCATAAATGTGCCAAACCCATAACACTCGCGTCCTAATGCATGGACAACTGTAATTCATTCCACGTAAGCGCATAAACACATAAGCATTTACGAATTTCATTTCCGGATAATAATAGTCTATAATTTTTCGTCTCCGTATCTTGCCTAGAACCCATTGTGATCCTAATCACTTCCCACGTACCCAAAGTATTCGAACCCGGTACGCTCTGATACCAAGTTGTCACGCCCTCAAAAAAATAACATTTAATCCAACAATAGAGACATGCAATGATACATAAAAGCTCCACTTTCTTCTATTCATCAGAGTTTCATTACAAAAATATTACATGTTAACAACAAAAACAAATGCCCTACTGGCTTACAGCTTTCCAAGTTAACACTTGGTTACAACAAAAGAGTGATAACTCATTTACACATTAAGCCCTTGGCTTGAATATACATGTAATACATCAAAGAAATAAGACAACAAAAGTGTGTCCACCTCTAGCCTCCCAAGCTATGTCCTTGGAGGTGGCATGCTACTTGTACCTGAAAATGATGTTCCCATATAGGGTGAGCCACAGCCCAGCAGAGATACACTAAACCAAATATGAACAATGACTAAAAGATTAGCAGTTGATAGATGGCTAACACTGGTACTTTTCCTTGTCACATTTTATGATTTTATGACATACAAGTCCGTGTTACAATCCATTTTCCAATTCTTTTCAAATTCTCAGTTTATAACCCTGGCTCAGAACCTGGCCAAACAACTCATATGAGACAATAGCTCACATTAAGCACTTTTCCATTTCATCATAGATAAGCATACTAGCTATATCACACACCAACAGATAAGCATACAAGCTATATCATCACTTCCACAGATATGCATAAGAGCACTATCACACTTCCAATGACAAGCATATGAGCTCTGTCAACACATTACTAGATAAGCATATGAGCTCTATCTATGGAGTCCATCCCCTATCTCCTCCCAACAACATCCGGTTTAGAGGTCCATCCCCTATCTTCCCCTAAACTGTGGAGTACATCCCCTATCTCCTCCAACACAACACAATGCATATAAACAATAATTATACACATCATCACACAATACATAAATTTAATATATTCTTTCAATCGTCATGCTCAATGACCCATTCCAGTGATTAGTTTCAGTTTGCCTAATCATCATGCATTGTCTACAACAATCAAAACTATCCTCCACCGATAGCCCAAAGCAGTTATTTCTATACAGAAAATAAGTGCAACAATGGATATATAATCAACATTTCAACTAGGTGAGCGATAAATAATCCAACTACACCCTTTGATCCCATACTTTTCCAAGTCAATTTCTCATTTCTCATAATTAATTGTGCAAATTAATTAACCAATGTAATTAGGGCATTTTCCATAATTAACATTTATAACCCTTAGGTTCCATTTTCATTAATGTTTTAACATTAATTTCACTTTTCCATGCCAAACATGCATCTAGGTTTCATATAGCCAAAACCCCAACTTTTGTAAAAAATTACACAAAGGCCCAAACTCTCTCAAAATTACCCAACAACCCGCAACATATCAAAATGGAAAAATTTAAAGACAAAGCTCATAAAGAGGAGTAGGATATCCCTACCTCAAGGAATGACACCCAACCAAGAAGATGATGGAAACGAAAATGCTCCAAACCACGAACTTCTCGGCTCAAAAGATAGCCCTCGACGATCATTAACCTTTTCGTAAAGACCAAAGGTGAGGAAATCACTCCTACTAGATCAATACCTAGAGAGAAGTCAAGGTTTTAGAGAAAGGAGCTCTCAAAATGAGTTTTAGAAAAAGTAGGAGAGAGAAAGGAAAGTAAAAAGTGATTTAAAATCACCCAGCGGATAACTCATATACGCATGACCCGCTCGAGCGGAGAAAACAACGCTTGAGCGCCAAGAACGAAAATCTGAACACGCTCGAGCGCAATAAGGCCAGCTCAAGCGCCAAGACACAAGAATAAGGCACTTTCGCTCGAGCGCGAAAACCAGTCCGCTCGAGCATAGATTTCCATCTCCCAGAACTTATACCCAGAAAGTACTACCCGCTCGAGCGCCACCAAACCCGCTCGAGCGTAAACAAACCCGCTCGGGCATAAAAATCACATCTGCAGAAGTTTTGCAGGAACACGAAATACTGGAGGTGTGCAATCCCCGCTCGAGCGTAAGAAGACCCGCTCGAGCGGATCGCCTAAAAACTGAACAACAAGGAATTGAAACCAAGGCCTAACCAACCTGTAACAACCCTGCTCAAAACATCCTAAAACTCAATCAAGTGGAATTAAAGGACGGCAACAAGATGGATACCACTACCAACTTCACGGAACCGAGTTCGGAATACAACAGAACAGTAAAGGGACAACCGGGATCGCTATAACCTCCCCCCCTTAAAGAATTTCGTCCCCTAGCATATTTTTCTAGCTCAACTTAGCACAAGTCCAACATGTCTTAGCCTCTGAAATAACCTATTTTAGCTCTGTTTTGGGTTGGTTAGTTTGTTTGAGTCTTGTTTTGCATAGTTGTAGTGTAACCCCATGTATTAGCTTATTGTTTTAACTACTTTTGTCTGTCCAAATGATTTTGGGCTATACAAACTCTGCGCTTTTGGGCTGAAGCTTGGGTCCTAAGGCCATTAAAGGTTGAGGGGTTGATATCCATTCTTTGTACCTTGTTTTGGAGGCCTTCGCCCTTGTGTTTCCCACCCTTGCATCATCTTTTTCAGAGCTTTTAAACACTAAATTTCAGAGTTATTTTAGCTGCTAAAATCATGTTTTGGAGTCCAAAAATGGAGGGGGTAGCCTCCATTCATTGTGTTTTGTTTACTGGCTTAACATGCTCCATGTCTTAACTTACTTTCCTAGCTTTTGTTAGCATAATTCCAGCATGTTTTAGGGTTATTTCAGACCTGTTTTAAGACTTTTTTTAGGTATTTGTTGTGTTTGAACTTTGTTTTGCATGCTTCTAGTGCAATACTCCTTACAAGCTTGGTGTTTTAGGCTCTAGACACCTTCTTGTTTGAGTTGATAGCATTTGTTTATGCTTTTATTACTCATTTTCAACACATAACCATCTCTGCAAGCTCTCTCCTTTCTTGGTTTTATTTTTGCTTTGAAAGTGGTTCAAACCATTTTCTTGTTTAAAGCATGCAATTGAGGTGTTTGTGCTTAATGGTTTAATCCCTTTTGGGGTTCATTACCAACGGCATGAGGTCTCTTTCACGCCTAAAACAACCTTGAGGTTTGAGCTCTTTTTCCATTAGAGGACACTCATTATTTCACAATTGATTAATCAATGGTCGGCATAACTCTTTTGGCGACTCTGGGCTGTAACAAGCCTCCTACGGATAAGCTCAACTTTCTCCGTCGTCTCTCTAACCAACTCCGGACCCGACAAAGGTGCGTCACTCACCTCGGCCCAACAAATCGGAGACCCACACGGTCGACCATACAAGGCCTCAAACGGTGCCATACCAATACTAGACTGAAAGCTGTTGTTGTAGGCAAACTCCACCAATGGTAAGTGCCTCTCCCACGTCCCACTAAAGTCAAGGACACAACCCCGAAGCATATCCTCAAGGATCTGAATAGTACGCTCGGACTGCCCGTCAGTCTGAGGATGATAAGCCGTACTAAAGGTCAACTTAGTACCCAAGGTACTCTGCAAACTCTGCCACAACCTAGCAATAAAACGAGGATCTCTATCTCAGACGATCGTCACTGGAACCCCGTGCAATCTCACTATGTCCCGAATATACAAGTCGGCGAGATGATCTACTGAATCTCTCACGCGCATGGGAATGAAGTGCGCTGACTTAGTCAACCGGTCTACAGCCACCCAAATAGCGTCACTACCCCGCTGAGTCCTTGGAAGACCTACAACAAAGTCCATAGTGACATGTTCCCACTTCCACTCAGCAATAGGCAAGGGTTACAACAAACCCGCTGGCCTCTGATGCTCGGCCTTCACTTGCTGGCAAGTAAGGCACTTAGATACGAAAACTGCCACATCTCTCTTCATACCCCGCCACCAAAACTGGCGACCCAAATCCTGATACATCTTAGTACCTCCCGGATGCACCGCAAGACGTGAATGATGGAACTCTCGGAGTACTTCCTCTCTGCAAGACTCCGGCACAAATAAACGGTCTCGGTATCTCACACTCAGGTCGGGATACGTCGTCAAACCCTTCTCAACTTTCCCACTGGAGATCTTCTCTCGGAAGGACTCTACCTCAAGGTCGCCTTTCTGTACCTCTAACACTCTAGTCATAAGTGTAGGCTGCGCAACAACAGAGAACAAGGCCGCAGCCTCAACAGATTCATCCAGATGCAAATCAAACTCGCCAAGTACACCCAACATTCCCCATTCCCGGATGGCTATACAAGCTACATCACTAATGGATTTCCTACTAAGGGCATCGGCATTTGGCTTTTGGAGTTTGAGATGATAATGCAACTCAAAATCATAGTCTCTGAACCCATCCATCTCCTCTGCCTCAAAATTCAAGTCTCTCTGTGTAAATAGATACTTCAAACTCTTGTGGTTCGAGAACACTTCGAACCTCTCGCCATAAAGGTAGTTCCTCCAAATCTTCAAGGCAAAGATCACTGCTGCTAACTCAAGGTCGTGTGTAGGGTAATTCTTCTCGTGTATTTTCAACTGACGAGAGCCATAAGCTACCACTTTCCCCTCTTGCATCAACACACAACCCAAACCCTCTCGTGAGGCATCACAATAAACCGCGTAACCTGATCCTCTCTCCGGAATAATCAAGACCGGAGCAGTGGTCAATCTAACCTTCAGCTCTTGGAACGACATTTCACAAGTCTCACTCCACACAAATTTGGCTCCCTTCCGAGTCAATCTAGTCAGCGGCGAAGCTAGCTTGGAGAAATCTTTCACAAATCGACGGTAATACCCAGCTAATCCCAGAAAACTGCGGATCTCAAACACACTCTTAGGCTGTGCCCAATCTTGCACTGCCTCAACCTTGGATGTATCAACAGACACCCCTTCCCCGGATACCACATGGCCTAAGAATTTGACTTCCCTCAGCCAGAACTCACACTTCCCAAACTTGGCATACAACCTATGGGCTCTAAGCAACTCAAGCACCACTCTCAAGTGTGCCTCATGCTCCTCCTCAGAAGACGAATAGACAAGGATATCGTCCACGAAAACAACCACAAATCGGTCTAAGAACTCCCGAAAAATCCGGTTCATCAAGTCCATAAAGACTGCCGGTGCATTGGTAAGTCCGAATGGCATCACCAGAAACTCGTAATGGCCATACCGCGTACGGAATGCCGTCTTTGGAATATCCTCCTCCCTGACCCTCAACTGGTGGTAACCCGATCTCAAGTCTATCTTAGAGAAACAACGGGAACCCTTCAACTGGTCAAACAAATCATCTATACGGGGCATAGGGTACTTATTCTTGACCGGAGCCCGATTCAACTTCCGGTAGTCGATACACAATCTCAAGGCACCATCTTTCTTTTTAGCAAAGAGGGCCGGTGCTCCCCACGGCGAAACACTAGTGCGAACAAAACCCCTATCTAGCAATTCTTGGAGCTGAACTTTCAACTCAACCAACTCTGCTGGAGCAAAACGGTAAGGTGCCATAGAAATCAGCGCCGTTTCTCATGAAACTTTACATTAAGCATTTAAATGCACAGAATAAGGGACTGAAAGTATATTAGAAAACATGTACAAGGGTCAGGTTATTACATGACGCCACTGATTCGGTGTTCTATACATCACTAGGCACAAATGCAAAAACTCTACCTTGCCTTATGGTTTTCCTCCTGGTGTTGGTTCTTACATTTGATCTCAATATAAGAGTGGATGCAGCTGAATTTGCTGCAGGATGGTTGGTATTTTCAGATCCAACTAGACAATCTCTTATCATGTGGCCTATCTTGCCACATCGGAAGTAAGCACTAGATACACGATGACAAACCCCTTTATGTCTTCTTCAACATTCAGCATAAACAGGTGCGAATCCACTGCTTTGACTTGAACTGCTAGTAGATCCCGTATTTTGCTTCTTATTCATAGCAAATGAACTGATCTTTTTGAAACTAAATCTAGATCTTCTATCTCTCTATTCAGTTGTTGGGGCTTTAATTTGTTTCAGTGCAGCTAAGTTGGCTTCATCCATTAAGGCTCTATCAACCACATCCATGTATTTGAGCAGTTTTAATACACTGACCCTATTAAACACCTCCAAAGCCAAGCCTCCTTTAAATTTTCGAGCCTTTTTGTAGTTTGAATTTACCAGATGAGGAGCAAATCGGACTAACTTGGTGAATTTAGCTTCATACTCGGCCACAAACATGTTGTCTTGCTTTAACTGTTCAAATTTAGAAACCTTGCGATCTCTGAAGCACTGAGGGAAGCATTTTTCATAGAAGATTACCGTAAATGAACTCTAGGTCATGGTCCCAATATCATTTCTAATCAATATCCACCAACGTCAAGTATAAGTGGCCAGTAGAACTTTCTGAGTTTCTGAACACAGAAACACTTCAAATAGTTTCTCCAGTTCTAGCATCCATGTCTCGGCTTTTAATGGCAGAATACCACCTAGAAAGGTTGGTGACTTTATCTTAGTAAATTTTTGAGTCAATGAGATGATGTCGGTGTTCTCTGGTTCGACTTGGACCGGAGGGGGCGGAGAAGGCAGAGGTTGTTGTCTTTATTGCTGTCTCAGTGATTCTGTTAAGGCTTCAAGCATTTGTTCCATTCGGCTCATGCGAGTCTCAAAGGATTCAGTTGCATCATTACTTCTTGTATTCTTCATTTGCTATAGGTAACAGAGCACTAATAAACATAGGCAATTAATACTATCCACAATGTTCAATTTCAGTTTATTTCATTTAAGTGTCAATGTATATTGGTTCAGATATGTTCACTTGATATCACAAACTCACACATGCAGATGTAATGTCATGTCCCTAATTCTTACTAGGACATCCTATAGCTCATATGGACTCGTGTGTGTGGTAGAACACGTACTCTAAAACTACTTTGTCACGACCCAAAACCCGCCCCTATAGGTTTAGTGCCGTAACTAGCCAGTAATCTTGAGATTACCAAAGGCCTTCGAACAAATTAAATAGAATACAGGGGCTAGTGGAAGCAAATATAAACATACAACGTCCATAGAACTATGTAGACATACATGGGACAGAAAATTTAAAACTTTATATACATATAAGTGACGTCACGTTAAATAACCAACAGTCTTACGTCACCTAATAAACAGACAAAACAGAATGAGACTTAACCTAATATACAGATAAACAAAAAATTGTTCAGATTTCAGTAAAAGAAAATAAAGTCTTAAACTTGGTTCACAAAACTCGACTACTTGACTCTTTTCGGAACCTCTTCGGGAGGCACAAAGATTGGCCGACAAAACGAAACTCTAGGCAATCAACTCTGAGTCTGGTTACGCACCTAGCCACATACATATATAAATAATATAGTGAGCTAGAACCCAATGAATAATAACAAAGTAAAAGGTTTAATAAATGTTGTCAGAAATGCAGAAAACAGAATTCGATTCATATCAGAAATGGATTCATATTCTTATTTAGATATTAGTATTTATAATAGAAATGGAATCAGAATCATATTCATAATCAGAATTTACAGTTAATCATACGTGGTACATCCATTATTACTAATAGAAACAGTTGACCTATAGAGGGATGACCATAAAGGCATACAGTTGGCTCATGAGACGTAGTGTTGTTTTGGGAAGCTTGATAAAAAGCTGCGTTTTTAGGCTAGGGAAAAAACGCAGAACACACCAAAAACACAGAACACACCATTTAGGAAAACCCAAAAACGCAACTCGGCCATTTACCAAACTACCCTAATCTCATGTAAATTGGGGCCTAGGGCAAAACGAGGTCACATTTGCCTCATTCACAGTCTGGTCGAGATTGCGAAATCCTCCTTGAAGCTGCACTGTGTAACTCCCTCGAACAACCGACGACCTTGCCGTTCCCCGCCGAAGTTGCCGTCGGATTCGTCGTCCACGTCCTCGCCTTGGCCTGATCTGCACCATCAGTTAAGCCGACAACCGTCTTCGATTTACTATCTTCTCGCTAGTAGTGACGAACCCAAAACCATGGCAGCAGTTGTTCTTGATCTTGTGGATGACCTGCTGTGTGATATATGACATTGATAATGGTTGGTCCATATTGGTTTGCACTTGTGATTTCGGATGTGAAAAAATGATTGTATATCCGATCTGAAACACCAAGGTGTTCTGTACTTAGAACACCTGCAGATTAGATCAATGACAAATTGATCTAAGAATTCTAATGCATCCCATTAACTAAAGTGTAGTAGATATATATATATATATATATATATGTAATATATACGGTGAAGTGGAGTTATTGTATGAAAGTTGCACTCTTTCATGGATTGGACACCATACTCTGTTGCTTCATATGACTTTTATGATGTTGTTGGGAAGACCTTCTGATCATGCAATTGTTTGTATAGTTTCGAAATTGGTCTGGAAGAGTTTGTTTATAGTCATTTAATTAATTAATTTCAGTGACTGTACTAGCATTGTGTTGATATACCAAAATGATATGGGGTCAGTTGTGTTCTTTTTAAGCATTGTGCCCTGGTGCCTTGCATGAATTTGATATGTATTAGTGTCAATTGACATTGTGTAACAATTGTTAAATAATAAATGGTGTAAAATAATATTTTAAAATCATCAAATAATCATTCCAATCTTGAAATCAAGTAATGACCCAACAAAATTAGATTAAAGTTATTTAGTCTGTTTGGGCAATTAGAAATTTTGTTTTAAATTTTAATAATTCTATACAAGTTTTTAAGATTTAAAAAAAAAAAAATGGTTCAAATTTTTATATAAATTATACCAAATAAGACCATCATTAAACAATAATTTTCTTTTTGTATGCTTGCACAATTTAATACTCCATGAAAGGAGACTTATTACAATAGTTTTATAAGTTTCATACCAATGAGTTTTTTTGTTTTTTTCTATTAATTTATAATATGTTAATAATGTTATACATAGACATCTATTAATTTATAATATGTTAATAATGTTATACATAGACATTCCTATGGATATGATCTTATTCAACCAAGCAGGCCATTATTATTACATTCTTTTATTTTATTTTATTTTAAATTATTTGTTTTTGTTAATCTCACCTGAAATACCTCCGTATCAATGTTTTGTGTGAAGAAAATAATACGAAGACCATTTTGGTGTCGATGTGAGAACCACTTGCTATTCTCATGGTAGTGTTACGAGGCTAACTGCAATAAAATAAGGTTGTAGTTATAGAAAAGTTATAATAGAGATATGCCTCAAGTATAAAAGGTTGGTCATATGATATCTGTTGAAAACAAACAACTCTTGGGTCCAAATTTATTACGACATTTCCAAAAACAACCTATTACGAGATTACAATATACTAAGGAATTTACTTGGTTATACACCAACCCAATATGGTTTTGGTAGGTGAAACTAATTCAACAAAATTTATATGAAATGTCAAGAATGAAGAGGGCAACAGATTCTGTGCTAGTAGAAGTTTTGTTTCTTTAAACATATGTTTGACAGACCAAAAATAACTTATTATGTGGTAGTAGAATTCTGTGCTACTAGAGTTTTTTTACCTTAACCATTAAGTTGACACAATTGGGGTTACAAATGGGACGCAACTATTATCATTTACCTACTTACTTTGCTGTCAGTTAGATGTTTTGGTCCTGTTACATAAGATTTCCCCAACGTGTAGTACAAACAAACTTTGTCTTTCGGAAAGTGTTGTACTGTTTGTTGTTATTACTGTAGTAATTGTGTTTACACTTTTATTTCACTTTTGGCCATGCAAACATTATGTACTGTACTTCATTTCTTTCTGATATTACATTGTAAATGTTATAAGCAAGACAACACTACTCATGGCAACAAACCGATCATCACCCCGTACCTCTTCAAAGTCTGGAGGTAACGCTGTCACAGCAACCCAACCCCAGCCAGTCCACAAATGCCAATTCGACAGCGACAATACAAAGCTGTTTCTTCAACTCATCATTGCTGAAATGGAAGGTGGTAATCGACAACTGTGCAGATTGTCCATGGCAGGGTACATTCAGCCAAACAAATGAAAAACCGGCCTACTACATTCAACCAAACAAATGAAAAACAAGTTTGATAACTTGAAGAAAGATTGGGTCACCTGGAAGAAGTTGGAGAATGCCAGCCACAATTTGACAGGGCTTATGTACGACCATGAGACAGACTTGTTCACTGTATCTGACCATTGGTGGGCCAAAATGCAAGCGGTATGTTTTCACAAAGCTTTTATGTTCCCCAGTACTGTTGTACTAGTATCGCTGATTTTAGTTGCCATATTTTGTTCACATAACTATTTTTCCAAATCAAAGCACTTGTTGAACATACTACTTTAACATATGTTGGGCAACCCACAATGTGCGATGTGTACACTTAAGTACTACAGTTACATTTATTATTTCATAATTACAACATCTGAATCCCTTTATGTGTTTTGCCTCTATTACTGTCATTGGTGGTACACTTTAAGGGCAGCAAATACATTTCCAGCCGTACTGACGTCAATGATTTTTCTCTTTCACAGATGAACAACCGATGTGCTAAATTCAAGAGTAAGCCTCTAGAGCACGTGGACCTCATGGAGCAGGTCTACTCTGGCGCAGCAGCGACTAGGAAACATGCATGGACTCCAACAGAAGTGCGCGATGATGATGCTGCTGCAACCAATGCCAACGAGGATAGCGGGATGGGACCTCTCAGTGCAGGCACACCACCACAGTCGGGCCATGACACTGTCGGGGAGAACGTGGTTGATAGTAGCCTCTTTGATGATGCTCCCCCCTAGTCAGCCGTGGATGGATCAGCCAATGCAAAATGGCGCAAGCGGGCAGCGCCTGGTACTGTCGCTAGTAGCATGGACAATCTCGTGGAAGTAGTGAGCAAACAAAGCAGGGAACTAAAAATCATGCAATACGTTGTCACGGGTAAAGGTGAGAACACAGTGGGGGACTATCTTGCACAGCTTATGAGCATGCCTGGATTAGAGCTCAGCGGTCAGTTGTTCTCATTCGCATGCGGCATAATGGATTCACCCGATAATCGGGACATCATCATGGCCCTCCCCCATAATTACATTGTCAATTGGTTGATGTAGACACCCCATTTTTGACCGTCCTCAAGACTTGGACGTCACCGTTTGAACACTCGGTGATCATCCATGTTTGTGTTCGTCTTGAGTTCCCGGAGGTCTCGGCTTGCGCGCCTTGCCTCAGAATCTCTCGACTCGACTGTTTAGTGTCTGATTTTGCACCAAACACTTGTGTTTTGCCTTGGAGGGGCAGGGAATGCCTTGTGAGGCATCCCCACACATCACCGGCCATGGCCAGAGGCCACCGGCTGGTGTTTTGTTGCCATCGGCAATGTATATTGCCGGTCGGCATTCTTTGTTGCCGGTCGGCAGACCATTTTGTCAAGATGGAAATTTTGAGCAGCCGACTACTGTTCATCTGCTTTTGCAGATATTTTAATACAGCTGTATGGCATTTTGTTCCCCTCCATACACGTGTATGGAGGGATGGCCTTCTTGTTAGCTTACCTTGTAAGCTTTACAAGATTGGCTCCTCTATAAGATGAGCCCTCCTCTCTTGGCCTTAGGGTTGGACAAAAAGGTTAGAAAATATACAGAAGAGAGCTCTGGATTAGGGTTGGGGTAAGGGTTTGTGTCTCACCTATCTCTATTTCTCTCTTTCTTTTTACCTTTGTGTGTGTATAAGTGCATTTGTGTCTTACTATTGCACACAAACACATAGTGTTACACCTTCCCTTGGCTACTGAGGTTCTAAGAGGTTGTTCTAGAGGTTCTTGGGTGGTTTTGAGCTTGGAGGAGCAGCTGGTCCACCATTGTTGAAGAGGTCTTCAAGGATAACAATCTTGCCCCTTTTTACCCCTTTCTTGCATTGCATTTTTGCCTATCTTAGAACTGTTTTTGAGCTTAGTGTATAATATAAAAAAGTTCTTTTTTTAGGCCCTCTAAATAGTTTGTTTAGAGTGTTTTGTGGTTTGGAGGTGTTTGACCCCTCTTAGGCCTTGAGAGGCCCCATTTTGTGCTATTTTGAGTGAGCTCCGGGACCTTGGTGTTTGGGCCTCCTCACCACTGAAATCTTGAGGGATTTCAGAGGTGAGGATAGTGCCTTGAGGTCCTAGGGAGGAGAGGGCCACCCCATCTCCTTGTTGTCCTTGAAATGGACCATTTTTGGCCTCTTGAGGGCGCACCTAGCTAAGCTTCATGTTGACCATGCCTTAGCTGATTGGTTTTGGTACACCATGCATGTTTAGCATACCTACCTTGTAATGCCATGTGTAGGCCTTAATATGCCCTAGGTTATAAGCTCTTGTTCTAGCATATTTTAGGCCTAGCTTTGTGAAGCTTTAGTGCATATTTTTGTATGCTTTAGCTCTATTTTAAATTGCTTGAGTCATACTTGGGGTTGGGACCATTTGTCATGTAATTTCAGTCCCTTTGACATGCTTGTATGCTTGCCTTGGACACCTCTTTAATGCTTTGAAAGCTTGTGTAGCATGTTCCATGTTTTGGCCATTGTACATGCCTTTGAATTTGAGCCACTTAGATGCCATCTAGGGGGGTCCCCTTTGCATGGTCTAGGTCTGTCGTGAACCTATTTTAAGTCCTCTTATCCTTGTGAGGCTTGGTTGACTTGGTCATGGTTCAAGCCCCTTTGACTTGCTTCAAGTATTTGGGCCACTTATTGCATGCTTAGTCTATTTTGTTTGCTTGGTTTGGCACCATCTTAACATGATTTTCAATGTTTATCTTGCATGCTATTAGTCCACATTATGCCTCTTTCAAGTGTGCTTGAGAGTCCCCCTTATGTTGTAGCATGCTTACCTTGCATGTTGTAATACATTTGGCCCCTTTGGTATGTTGTTACATTCTACGGTGGTATTACATTTAGCATGTATTCCTTGCCAAGTTATCTAACTTGTTGTATGCTTCACATGTGTGCACATTGGCACTACACATTGCATGCGTGTTGGTAGCATCCTTGCATTCCTATGTCACATCCTTAGTTCACATGCTTAGGATTGCACTCCATTTGCATGCATGCTTGGCCCCTTGAAATGTTTGTGATAGAGGTTGAGTCCCATTGGTTTGTTTATGTGCATTGCATTCCATATCAAAATGCACATTTGATTCTTTGGGCCATCACGCATGGAAATGCGCGATTGATGGTCCGAGAACCAAGGACCATGTCCCTTTGAGTCATACACATGATAAGGGATAGGATTGGTGCATACATTGCTTGAATTGCATTGCCATGCTATGCCTTGCCCTCTGCTGCTGTCAATTGCAGATTCTGCAGGAACTTTCTGCCGACCGGCCGTGTTAAGTGCCGACTGGCAATCCTTCCTGGGCCCATAGCTTCACCAACAGCCGGTGATCACATACCACTGCCGGTGGCCATTCTACTCAGCCGGTGGTGTCTCCCAATGTCTAGGGAAGCAATCCTGAGACTTTGGCAGCCTTCAGAGGAGTATATCAGGGAAAACAGAGGCAGCTTGTGCATGGCAGTGCACTTCCGAGCAGGATCGAGCACGCGCGCATCGAACCCTCTTCCCGAGGCCCCTGTTATTGCTTTTCTTATGCTTAGTTAATTTGTTAATTAATTAGGTGATTTGTAATAATTAATTAGTTTGTAGGTTAATTATCTGTAATATTTATTTGGTCCCTCCGAGCGAGGGCGAATCTGTAATAAGTGTGTGTGCGTGTGTGTGCATGTCTTCCAACCCCCACTTCTTTCTTCCCTTTCATTTACCTGCTTATGAAGGTAGATTAGGGCATGTTTAAATTAGCATACCTCATGCTACGCATACGTGCATCCATACATTTGTCTTACATGCACCAGGCTCGGTACATCATGCTAACTGCATTTGTAATTCAATTCCAAATTGAATACGTGTATCAACTGATTGCATCTCACAAGCCATGTTTAGGTTAGCCGAGCCTACTCTAAATTGCATCCTGTATGTGTTGCATTAGTCAATTTGACATGACCTAGGACCATGCATGTTGGCTAACTAGTTTATTGTTTTGGCACGGAGTACTCGGTAAGCATGAGTGTTTTGTGGTTTGTAGGTGTTTGACCCCTCTTAGGCCTTGAGAGGCCCCATTTTGTGCTATTTTGAGTGAGCTCCGGGACCTTGGTGTTTCGGCCTCCTCACCACTGAAATCTTAAGGGATTTCAGAGGTGAGGATAGTGCCTTGAGGTCCTAGGAAGGAGAGGGCCACCCCCTCTCC
>NW_021027530.1:145782-158530 GCF_004153795.1 Camellia sinensis | reverse complement strand
TGTTCCAGCCATCTTCTCTGACGTATATTCAACTCTTTCTGCGTGAAGAAGTATTTTAGGCTTTTATGATCTGTGTAGACTTCACACTTTGCCCCATACAAATAATGCCGCCAGATTTTCAAAGCAAAAACAACTGCGGCCAATTCTAGGTCATGTGTTGGATAATTCTTCTCATGTGGCCTCAACTGTCGGGAGGCGTAAGCAATAACCTTTCCGTTCTGCATTAACACACAACCCAAACCCTTATAAGACGCGTCACTGAAAATCACAAAATTCCCCGTACCTGAAGGTAGTGTCAAAATCGGTGCGGTAGTCAATCTCGTCTTCAATTCGTAAAAGGCTGATTCTCTTTCACCATTCCACTCAAATGGTTGTCCTATACGTGTCAATTGGGTAAGAGGCACAGCTAATTTCGAAAAGTCCTTTACAAATCTCCTATAATACCCAGCTAAGCCCATGAAACTGCGAACTTCTGTCACATTAGTTGGTGTATGCCAATTCACAATTGCTTTTATTTTCTGCGGGTCCACTGAAATTCCTTCCTTGTTGATCACATGCCCTAAGAAAACAACCTCATCCAACCAAAACTCACATTTCTTTAATTTAGCAAATAGTTTTCTTTCCCGAAGTATTTGTAAAACAGTCCTCAAATGATGTTCATGTTCAGGTCTATCTTTAGAGTATATCAAAATATCATCGATGAAGACTACAACAAACTCATCAAGGTAGGTTTTAAAAATTCTATTCATTAAGTCCATAAATGCTGCCGGAGCATTAGTCACTCCAAATGGCATAACAAGAAATTCAAAATGACCATACCTCGTTCTGAATGCGGTTTTCTCAACATCCTCTGCTTTAACCTTCAGCTGATGATACCCAGATCTCAAATCGATCTTAGAAAACACCTGTGACCCCTGCAACTGATCAAATAAGTCATCAATACGGGGTAAGGGATATTTGTTCTTTATCGTCACCTTGTTCAATTCTCGGTAATCAATGCACAGGCGTAAGGTACCATCCTTCTTCTTTACAAATAACACTAGTGCGCCCCAAGGCGAAGTGCTGGGCCGTATAAACCCTTTATCAAGAAGGTCCTGCAACTGTTCCTTTAATTCTTTCATTTCGGCGGTAGCCATCCTGTAGGGAGTTTTAGAAATAGGCTGGGTGCCTGGCACAGTCTCAATAGTAAACTCTATCTCCCTGTCTACCAATTCCCCTGGTAATTCATTTGGAAACACATCTGGGAACTCTCTAACAATGGGAATATCATTCAATTCAACATTCACGGATCGTTCAGTCAATACATAACACAAATAACCCTGGCATCCCTTCCTGATTAGTTTACATGCTTTCATTGCAGATATCAAATATGGTGGAGGCACTACCCCATTTCCCACAAACACAATTTCTTTCTGTTCTGGTGATTTAAACACAACCCTCTTTGTCACACAATCTATAGTGGCACAATATTTGGTCAACCAATCCATGCCCAAAATTACATCGAAGTGTCTAAAGTTTAAGGGTAACAAATCTACATATAGGGTAGCATCCTCAATATGCATGTCACAAAACCGATATATATAGTCACATCACACAGATTCCCCCGATGGAGCAGACACACATAACAAATATGGCAACAATTCTAGGGGTCTTTTCAGTCTAGATGCAAATGCATATGTCACAAATGAGTGCGTCGATCCAGAATCAATTAACACAAAAGCATCCTGATTACATATTGAGATAGTACCTGAGACAACGGCATTGGCGTTCCGTGTGTCACCCGGAACAAGCGCAAAAACTCTCCCCTGTCTCACTGTGTCCCCGGTAATAGCGGGTCTCATAGCATTTCCCGGCTTTGGGACCGATGCAGTTGAACTAGCTGCCAGTTTCCCAACGTTCTGATTGCACTCTCGGGCTATGTGCCCTTGTTTCCCACACTTGAAACAGGCTCCCGATGCACGGTAACAGACTCCACGGTGCCTTTTGCTACAAATGTTGCACATGGGAGCTGTGACTCGGGAAGAACTTGAAGTAGTTGAGGAGCCCGTGTTTTGCTTTTTCAGAAATTTCTTCTTCGGAAAGAAGCCTTGTCTTTTGTTGCTTTTCCATTCTATTGTTGGCTTAGCTTGTCTAGCTATGTTAGCCTCTGATATGATGGCCCGGTCAAGCACCCCAATGTAGGTCTCCAACTTCAGGACATTCACTCGCTCAAGGATGTCACTTCGGAGCCCACCTTGAAAATGCCTTGCCTTCTTATAATCAGTGTCAATCACATGTGGTGTATAATGTGTTGTCAAGTCCGTTCAAGATGTAGTTCCGGTAAAGGAAATCGGCATGTTTCTAGGCATCGACCGCAACAACCATTTGCTGGTCAGTTTCATCCTCGTTCAGAGTTGGAGCATTCTCATAGAGAAAATGAGCCAGGTTTAGAGTTGTAGGATAGAACAACATTTTCTGCTGCCATCTTTTAAAATCAATTCCAGAGAACTTCTTTGGCTTCTCACCATGATTTACCGGTACCGTCACAACATGAGAGAGGGTTAGCGCAATTACAATCACCATTCTCGTACTCGTTTGAACATTTGTTTCAGTAGCCATGAATTCTAAATTATAAAACAAAATTATAATTAGAATTTATACTATACAGAAAATTAATTCAAATTCACAGAATTAAATTCTATAAAAATAAAAGAAACAAGAATGTAAATTTTACTTTTCCAATTAATTTGGAAATAAAATAAAATTTTATTTAACCAAATTAATTCCACATAGAAAATTTAATTTCTGTAACACTTCAATAATTAAAAAAAATGAATTTATTTTTAATTAATGAATACTCAGAAATTATTTAAGAAAATCAAAATTAATTTCTGACAAACTTCAAAATAAATATTCTAAATTATTAACGACACCAGTATATTACTACTAGTTGTCAAAGAAAATAGACAATATATTACTACTATCTGTCAAATAGTATATTACTACTATTTGTTTTTCAACCAGAATATTATTTTGTAAAATCACAGAAAATAATTTCTGTAAGAAGAAGAAAGAAGAAAGGAAATAAACGAAAAATTTTATAAACAGAATAATTCGAATCTGTCTTAAGATTGTTGGAACAATCTTATGTGAAAAATAAATAAATTGAAACAAATCAAACAAATAAAATAAATTACATACCGAATTTATTTTTACCGAACCAAATGAATATTTGAAGACCAAGTTGAGTGTGTGACATTCTGTCCTTAAGACAGATTCACCTTGCTGCGGTACTTATGGATAAATGGCGTCTATCTCCCAAGATACAATGATCTTCACAAATTGTAGTAGCACTCTAAACAACTTGTACGGCAAGCAAACCTTGTGTTCTATACTCTCTTTAAATTTCCTAAAGACTAATATGAAGAATTTATGCAAACAGATAAAATCTGGACAGCAAGACAATGTATTTTTTTTTTCTGTTTTCCGGATGCAAAAGACTGCAGAAATGGTCTCTATTAATAGGCAAAAGATCAGACCCGAACATGTACAAAAAGAAAGTGAACAAGTGTAAATTCAAACTGGACAGATACTGTTTGAAATTCAAATAGATCTGTTGGTAACTACTAGACAGTTTCAGCAGTTTTAAAACTGTCCGGGTGCAAACAGTTTTGGACCGTTTAATCTATTTGAATTTCGGACTAGAAATAGACAGAAATCTAGAATTCAAATTTGAATTAAATTTCTGGCAAAAATTTTTTGGAAAAAATTCAAATGAATTTTGTCCAAAAAATTAATATAAGAATTGATCCGACCCACAACCCGCATCCACGACCAGGCCTGGTCGAACGGCGGCGGCGCGTGTGCGTGCGTGTGGCGGTTTGGGTTAAGGTTCATTTTGTCCATAACTCTTCCCTTCTACAAACTTGGGGTGCCCCTTGAGGCGCAACCCAAGTGTTGTCACCAAAAACTTATATACACACAAAAGCTCTCATAAAGTTTCAATGTGGGACAACCCATTTCAAAGAAACCCATATTTACTTCTTTAATTGTCCATTTCACGAACCCGAAAACAACGTCAACTTCTCATTCACTCATAAATGGTTTTGATAAACCGTCTTCACCGTGTGACTTGTCATGCGACAAGAAGCACGTCACATCTTCGAACCCACCTCAAAAGACGTTAGGGGCCCATTCAATTTTTGGCTCAAAGTTGGCCCAAAATAAGCCTTATAAAACCAATTTTTTCCAACACATATCATCCCTAAGAAACATCTCATAGAATATTGGATTGCTGAAGGACTAATAACCAAGATGGACAGTATGGAAACAATGTTCGATGAAGGTCACACTAATAAACTCATAAATACTTGCTTGTTGGAGAGTCTTGCCAACATATGCAAGGAAGTATTCAGGAGTACGCATGATTTGGATAAACTTATGACAAACAGCTGGTTAGTGAGTCTTATCGACGAAAATCAGGGAAAATATGCGAGGATGCTTGATTTGATCTGGAATATGGCTCTGAAAATAACATCAGCTGGTCCTCGATTCATGGTTCGAGCTGGTGAAGGATTAGAACGAGTACCGCATGAAGACTGGTCTGAAGTTCTTGATAGGGTTTCCTTAGTACACAACAACATAGATGAACTTCCTTCTGGACCACCAATTTGCACTCAGCTCACCACCTTACTACTGATAATGAATGATTCAGAAGTATTACGGATTCCAAATTCTTTCTTCACCCATGTGCAGTGTCTCAAGGTACTTGATTTGTCATTCAGCCATACAATCTCTGCTAGAGTCCATCTCCAAGTTGGAGAACTTGTATGCACTGTTACTAGAGAATTGTCGGCAACTAAGTTATGTTCCTTCACCAGAGAAACTGAAGGCATTGAAAGAGTTAAAACTGATTGAAAGTCAAATTGAAGAAGTACCTCAAGGTATAGAAGAATTGACCAGTCTTAGAAATCTCAACCTCTCCCGGAATTACAGCCTATGTACGTTTCCTTGCTGGAAGTTACGCAGACTCTCACAACTCTAATGCCTTGGAATTAAGAGAAAAAAAGTTGAAGTGTCATCAAAAGAGCTGTTGGGCTTGACACAATTAAAAGTTCACGAAGCCCAGTTTTACAATGTGCAAGAGCTTACCAATTATGTGAAATCTCTGCAATGCCAAAGTTTGGAAAACTACAGTCTTGTGGTGGGAATTGTTGATAAAAAAGACCAAGATAATGAACAAGAGAAATACTATCCTGAAGCATCAGAAGTTTGTATCTATAACTCCAAATATCTTAGAAGTATTGGTGTAGGTCATGTAATGCTCCCCAGCAACATAGAGTACTTGAACATTAGAAGATGGGACTATCACATTAGCTTATCAAATATTCAATCGTTGAGAGATGTGAGAGATTTAAGAAGATTTATAATTGAAGACTGTGATGGGCCTGAATCCATCTTTTTATCATCATCCTTCCTAGAAGGGCATAATGGTCTGTGAATCTCTGCAAGAAATTCATATTGTCACGACCCAAACCCGTCCCTATAGGTTTAGTGTCATAACCGAACAATAATCCTGGGATTACCAAAGGTCTTTGAATAGAATAACAAAATATAAAGGGCTGCAGAAGCAAATATACAAAATATAATATCCATAGAGCTGTGTAAACAAACATGTGATATAAAAATTTCAAACATATATATATATATATATATATATGTTGCCAAACTTCCATACGTTATGCAACACCATACAGATTCATAAGGGACTTAGCCCATCGCACAGGTAAACAAAAACAAAATAATAAAACATCATTGTCATGGATCACAAATGTAACGCCCTTAATTTAAGACATAAATCATTCATTCACAAGTCCCATGAACATAAAGAAATAATACATTTTCATTCATCAGAGTCTTTTTTACAAAAGATATTACATGTTAACAACAAAGTAAATGCCCTACGGGCTTACAACTTTCCAAGCTATCACTTAGTTACAACAAAAAAAGAGTTCTAACTCTATACACAAAAAGCCCTCGGCTTGGATTTACATTTAACACAAAATATAAATAACAAAACGGAGTCTTCAACTTCTAAACCTCCAAAGCTAAGACCTTGGAGGTGGCATATCACCTGTACCTGAAAAATGATGTCCCAAGTAGGGTGAGCCAATGCCCAGTAGAGATATACTAAACAGTATATGAGAATTAACTAAAACATTAGCATCCGATAAATGTGTAACGTTTGTAAACTACATACATCATTTCCACAACCAATCAACATTCACATCCATATTTCAATCCATTTCCATTTATTTATCCAAATCAATTCATTGACATAGTTCATTGATATCTAAACATTTACAAATGAGACTACAACTCATATTATCAACACTTCAATCATAAACATCATTCATAAACTTCTATTCACCTACCATTTTATGGAACTACGTCCGAGGGAACCGGCACCCAAATATATATAAGATTTCGGGACTTTCACCCTGGACACTCCGGCCAAATTAATTATCCATGGAGTCCATCCCCTATCTCCTCCCAAACAATATACATATACAATGTATTTAAATAGGTTGTCATATACAATGACCAATTTAATCACATATACAATGTTTTCATCCAACCGTCACATTTAATGACATAATCCAATTGATTAGTTTCAATTTACCTAATCATCATGCAGTTTCTACAACAATCATGGCTATCCTCCACCGATAGCCCAAGACAGATATATCTAAACAGATAAATAAATTTATCAAACAAATAAATAACTTTTATCAACAGATAATTTGTCATATTCTCCATAGGTGAGCGATTCATCAATCCAACTACACCATTTAATCACAATTTACTCCAATTTCATGATTTTCAAACCAATTTCATATTTCCACATCATTTTCATTATTTATGCAAATAACTTTTATAATTCAAATTAGGGCATTTTTCCCTTTTTCTCAAATATTGCTCCCAAGGTCAAATCTCACCCATTACACACAAACAACCCCATTTTCAAGACCTCACATACAAATGGAACCCAATAACAGGAAACCCCTCTTTTAAACATTCAAACTCAAACCCTAACTTTACCCAAAATTCTCAAACCCCACCACTTATACAAAATGACTGACATTTATGTTAAAACTCATAGAAATGAGTAGATTATCCCTATCTCGAATGGAGAAGCTCAAAGGAGAAGAAGAGGAAGAACCCAAGATGTTCCAAATTTAAAATTTTTTTGAATCAAAAGATAGCCCACGCTATGCTCTACCTTTTTTACAAAGGAAGTAGGGTAGAGACACTCTAGATCAAATGTATTTGTAGAGAGAAGGGGTATTTTAAAGAGAGAGGCAACCGATCTAGGGTTTTGGAAGAAGAAAATGATCAAAAATGGCGTATTTCACCTCTGTTGTGAACTGATATACACGAGGCTCGCTCGAGCGAATGCATTGTCGCTCGAGCGACCAGATACAAAAGAACCTCGCTCGAGCGCAAGAAGCGTCGCTTGAACAAAAAATGCAAAGCTTCAGGTCTGCAACACAGAAGCACGCTCGAGCGCAAGAGTTCTCGCTCGAGCGAAGAAACAAATAACACAAGGCTCGCTCGAGTGCAAGAAAGCTCGCTCGAGCGAAGAATACCAACCTTCAGGTCTTACATAGACACAGACGCATGCTCGAGCGCAAGAGTTCTCGCTCGAGCGAAGAGACATACCACGCAAGGCTCGCTCGAGCACAAGGAAGCTCGCTCGAGCGGAAGCTGCGTCTGAAAAGAAACCTGAGAACCTACAATACTCGCTCGAGCGCAAGAAACCTCGCTCGAGCGAAGAAGCAAATACCCAGGGCTCGCTCGAGCGCAAAAAGCCTCGCTCAAGTGAGGAAGGCAAAACCTGGGCAGCAACCATTTGTTTCAACTTACAACCAACCTATTCCAAACTTAATCAACACACCCCACAACTCAAATACAAGGAATTAAAGGATGTAAACCAGATATAGACAACAACAAACAACCACGGAACCCGAGTCCAGAATACAATAAATGACGGGGAAAAACCGGGATCACTATAATATGAAAAGTTGCAAATTTTTCAACAAATAGAATACAAAAAGACAATAAATTGGATGAGAGGATCAATTAAAAATAAAACACACAAAAGGCTCATTTGTTAAAAAGCAAACTTCTTATAATGCTTCAAATTCTTGTAAGATATTAATAGGGTTGTTTATATATATATATATATATTATTCTAAAAATTCGTGGAAGTGTTTTTAGTATCATTTCTACTTAAGATTCATGAAAAAAAACACTTAAATTAATTAAAAAATTAATTATTAAATAATGATTTTAACTTTTACTTTTTAATAATTAACTTTGTAACTTGTAAGAATTTTCACTAAACAAACTTCTTAAAATTGTTAAACTACTAAAGCAACTCCAATAGAGTAGTTAAATTGGTATTTTAGCTAAAACAACGAGCAAATCACTACAAAAATAACTTCAACATACTCAGTAAAGGGTTAGTTAAAATAAGGGCTAAATACACACCAAAATCT
This sequence comes from Camellia sinensis, assembly GCF_004153795.1. Lineage (NCBI taxonomy): Eukaryota > Viridiplantae > Streptophyta > Magnoliopsida > Ericales > Theaceae > Camellia > Camellia sinensis. The sequence continues at coordinate 149,990 of NW_021027530.1, read as the reverse complement.
CACTTTTTTATTCTCACTTTCAATTGTACAATAATCCCTATACTTTTAAGTAAAATTCCAATGTTACCCTTCCATTTATTGTTAACAAGGACAAAACACTTGTTATCCGAGGCATATGTGGCATTTTCTTTTCTCATCTTATCAATATCCTTACACTAAAATTTCACTGTAATTCTTACACTTGCACCAAAATCTCACTTTAGTCTCTCATATTTAATTTTCATTAGCTTTATTAACAATAGATGAACAAAATTATAAAATTAAAACTTCACTTAGAATGTAAAAGATTAACTATTATAATTGAAAGTGAAGAGAATAAAGTGAACACTGTTGAAAGTAAAAGGGTATTAAATATAATTTACCCTTAAAATAACTTAAACTATAGTTTCTTGAGCCACTCTTCAGTAGCAACCTTAATAATTTATTCCTAATAAATGACTCTCTTATTATTGTTTGAAAAAGTCAAGAAGATAAGAAGGAATATTTGAGACAAATGGTAGTTCAAGTGGTAAAAGCCCTCTTTACTGGACGTAAGGTCTGAGTTTTGAGACTCATCCTCCTCCCCTAGATTATATTATACACATGTGATGCAAATACTATAACCTTCTAAGAAAAATAAAATAAAATAAAGGAAGAATATTTTAAAGGATGATATCTAAATAGAGAATTTTGTTGAACTGTCTATTAACATAGTGACTAGGTAAAATCAAAAAAATAAAATTTTGAATTACTATTTTATGAACTTGTTGAAGTTGCTCTTAGGCAAATCATATACCATTGAATTCCTTGTTTCCTCTCTGCTGCTATGTTCACATACCACCATTTTTTTCTGGTTTAATCTTTAGCCACAGGAAAAGTAGAAAAATCAAACCAATCCTACAAAACACAATCCACACTTCCAATCCAAACTAGTTGGGACACCACCTCTAAAGGCTTAAAATGAATCAAACTATTTAAAAATTCAATTACAAAATGAACTATTCAAACTCAAATAATATTTAACTCATTGAAATCTCATTTCACGTCAATTCATAATCAAAACAAATGGAACTTGCCCATAAACAAAATGAAACAAAACCAAACAAATGGAACTTGAATAGGTAGTAAAACAATCAATATCGATCTAATTTGTTTGCTCAGAACCCCTTTTTTGTCTTTTTCTTTTTTAACAAAAACACACTAGGAGATTAGCGGTTCAAATCACTTCACCTAAATGTCGTATTCGTCCGAATTGTAATTTTCATTACTGATTAATTAATGTGATACTTGACCATAATTATATTGTTATAATTGTATGGGCAAATTATACTAACAGTCCTTATAGTTTGGGGCTTGTGTCACTTTAGTCCCTGACTTTTCAATTGTGACACATTTGACCCTAAATTTTGAATCTTATTCCAAATAAGGACAATTGAACATACCATTGCTTAATTTCAAGGGCAAAATTGTCAATTTGATAAAATATAAACTAATTTAACAAAAATAAATGTCAAAACAATATTTTAAAATTTTTAAAAATAATTTCTACCCATCAAAAATAAAATTATGTAAAATTGATAAAAATTAATAAAAATTACATGATTAATTTTTAAAATTTAATTTTACATGATCATCATCCAAATACATAATAAAAATTAATTTGGTAAAAAAAATTAATATCTGAAAGATTTATCAATTTTATACAATTTTATCTTTAGTAGGTAGAAATAATTTTTAAAAATTCAAAAATAATTTTTGACATTTATTTTTGTCAAATTAATTTATATTTTATCAAATTAACGATTTTGCCCTTGAAAAATCCAATAGTATCTTCAATTGTCCTTATTTGGAACAAGATTAAAAATTCATGATCAAATGTGTCACAATTGAAAAGTCAGGGACCAAAATGACACAAGCCCCAAACTATAGGGACCGTTAGTGTAATTCACCCAATTTTAAATCACTTAATAGGACAAATTAATCAATTTTCAATTCTTATTTAAAGAATAATCTGATTAGTCATCCCAATTCCTAGACTTCACAGGCACTGCCTGAGGAGTTGACGAATTAGGCGAGGTCTAAGTTGTTGAGCGATAATATCCTACCACCCCATAAATTTATTTGTTTTTTTATTTTATTTTTTTTCTTTGTGTGATTCTCTTTCTCTGTTGTTGGTTTGGTTTTGGTTTTAATTTCAGTTTTAGTGAAATTTATGTGTTTGTTTATAGGTTTACATGGTGAAGAAGAATTATTGGTGATGATGGTTGCATTCGAAATATCTATGTCCATTATGTGCCAAGGATTTTAAACGAATTTTGATTTTTTCAATGAAAATCATAATTTGAAGTAAAAAAATGGGAATCGATTTTTTTATTTTTTATTGTCATTTTATTTTATAGGAAATGTGAAAATTTATTGAGAATTCAAGATTGTACTATAATATTAGATTTTTGTATAACTAGGCAAATTTAAAAATTTTAAATATCATTGTGTTTTTTTTAAAATTTTTATCCTCTTTATATTCTATTATATTATTACTGCTATTTGTTAGTTTGTTAATCATAATTCAATTAATTGAAAATGAAAGCTTAATATAACTTTTCATATATATTAATTAATTTGTTATGCTATATTTGTATATAATAACATAATATATAGGGATAATCTCTAAATATAATTTCTATTTTTTTTATATGATTAAAATAGTCCATCTTAAAATAGTATATAGAGGAGTTATATGGCTTCTTTTATCCCCAAAAAATCCAATCTATTTTTTCTATACTTTTTAATTTTTTAAATTAAAACATTAGTTGTTTATGTCCACAAAACAAAATTGATAAACACATATCCAAAAGCTGCATTATTTTTTTTCCTTTTTCTTTTCTTTTTTTTAATAGATAGGATAATTACAAATGAAAAATATTTGACACCTCAAAAAACTTTCCATAATCCGACTTATAATGATGTGGTTATAACTATCAATTTTTATACAAATATGAGAAGAGAATTATTCAAATTATACATTTCAACTAACCACATACTCAAACTTTTACTATTTCAAGATGTTATTTCACTATAATTCCAATTAATAGAATCTTCAACCCTTAATATTTTTTTATCAAATTATAATTTGATAAAAATTTAAAAAGATGAAGCGTTGGAAATTATTGTTTTTTTCCATCAAAATTGATGGAAAAAAAAAAGGGATAAGAATGAAAGTTTTTTTTAAAAATTGATAAAAATGAAAAAGTTAAAATAGTTCATATCAAATCAATTTTTTTATTCAAATTTAAAATCAAATTAGATAAAAAAAAAATTAAAAGAAAATGATGAAATGTTGGAAATATTCTAAAACATTTTTATTGTTAAAGACTAGAAATTCGTGTACGTGTTATATTCATATTGTATTTTTAGTTATGAAATTAAAATCAAAAGAAATGTAACTTAAATTATTGGATTAATAACAGAAATGTCATATCAATTATTGTTAAATATCACTTTACTTCACATTTAATAATAAAATTATATATTTGTCTGAATTATAATTTTTAAATTTGTCGATTCTCATAACAACAAGAGGTATATCATAACTCATGTAACCTTAATAGGTGTAACTTTTATTTATTTATTTATTACCAATTATCAAAATTATACTAAATAGATTTATATATATATTTTTTTAATTTTTTTAAACAAATAATTTAAAAAGTTATAAACAAAAAATTTAACTTATAAATTTTATGTATACAATATACTAAATTACTTCAACATATTTATAATAATTTTTTTTTAATTTATAAAATCTCATACATAGCCCGGATTAACACTAATATAGCCTATGTTTGGCAAGTAGTTTTTGCGGCTTTTTTGGCTGAAATAATCACAAAAAAGCAAAATAGACTTTTTAGTCCAATAAGACAAAATGTCACATCCAACCCATAATCATTACATTCTTTCTCTCACAAAAAAGTTAAAAAAGTCAAAAGTCCTTCTCAAACCAGGCTTTTTAATCCCAAGTTAAGATAGTCAAAAAAATTAAAAAGCCAAAAAGTCAATCCACTTCCCAAACGAAACCTATGTATGAAATTAAAAGTTTTGGACAATTTAAACCCCCCTTCCCCCCCCCCCAAAAAAAAAAAATGGGGGAGGTGGATATGCAGAGAGTGAAGCTGGGAAGCCACGGTTTGGAGGTAACTAACTATATATATTTCCATTTTTTTTTTTATATT